>JARHVA010006214.1:835000-900000 GCA_037957365.1 Torreya grandis
GAAGAATCAATATCATAAAATTATGATCAAGAATTTGAACTGTAATCAAATTCTCAAGAATCATTTTTAGTATTGTGTGACGTGATCTGATCATAAACAAAAAATATATAAAAATATTCAAGAAATTTATGTTCAAATTCTAACATTAAAGTAGAAAATATTTTGCATTTAAGCATATCATGATCAAGCAAGAAAAGCTTACTCAAATCTTAATTGTGTCTTCAAATGTGAGAAAATCCTAATACTGAGCTAAAGTTAACAATACAAATTTTCTAAATAATTTGGTTATAACTTTATGGTATAATAGATGAAGAAAATTTCACCACCAAGTCTGAAATAAATAGGTATTTGATTTAATTTCTAAATAAAGCACAACAAATATTCCCTTATGGATTAATTTTATTCTAAATAAAGCATAAACCAAGTTGTTAAACTTTGGTCTAATTGATTTTTTATTAGGTTTCTTATGTAAATCCATTCTCGAGTGAGTTCATACAAAATTTTCATTAAAAATTAAGATATAGTCACTAAACTAGAATTAAAATATGAGTGACGAGCTATGATAACTATGGACTAAAAACTAGTGACCAATTATGGTAGTGTGAATCATTTAAAGACAACAATGGATAAAGAAAGAAACTTGATTTAAAATTCAATAGCAGAGTTGACAAATTTTTTGATGATAAAAATTTTCATGCCAATGAATCAACCCTTTTGTCTATCACAAGGGTTAAGATGGAATCATACCAATTTAATCGTAGGAGTCTAAGGAATGACAATCAATTCCTAAGATGTGTATAAGGATTTTTTTTTATGTTTTAGAGATTAATATGTTAAATAATAAATCTAAATCATGCTTACAAAAATTATAAAATCAACCAACCATAACATTATATTGATCATGTCAAGGGGAGATATATAAATAATGCTCAAATCTAATAAGTTAACCATTTTTTAATGTATTTTTAATCAATATTAAATTTGATTTATAATTGTTATTTGACATATCCGACAGAGAAGAGTCTATTAATTAGAAAATCCCTTTAAGGATGTGATACTCAGATTTACAAAAGGATGTATCTAATATGCATTCCCACACTGCAAAGATGAAAGGAAACTACAACAACTAAAAAAACCAGACAAATACCAAAACATAAAATAAGTAAATGGAGTGTTAATCTTAATGTTAAAACTAGTTAACATTTAAAAAATAATTTAGGTCTATTGTTGGCATATTAATAAATTAATAAAGCTAAATAATAAAGATACAACAAATAAAAATAATAAAAGACTAATATACTACTATGAAACTAAACAAAAAAAGAAATTAAACAAATTAAACAATCTGACTAAGAAATTAAATATAAAACTACATAAAATTACTGAAGACATTAAATGTAAGAAAAGAAAAAAAATAATATGAAATAGAAATTATGAATCTTGAAACAAGAGTCATCTCAATAGAGACACATAAATTTTATTGATAAATAGTAGTTTAGTGTAAAAATATTTGATATAACAACTAATACGATCTAAATGGATCAATATGTCATATGCAGTAATATAGTCATTATTATTCAGGTCAAGTACTTGAATTATTCTCATATGAATACAAATATATAATCATCATAAGATATTAAACCTAACAACATTCAAATAATTGATTTATAAGCTAAACAAAAAATTTGGATATACCTATTTTGATTAAGCATAAGATAATGTGTCATTGGTCAATCTAAAAATGTACTACTATCTTAGAGATGTTGCAAAGAAAATATATGATGAATGAAATTTGAAACAATTTTAGAGTATTCAAGAATACCTATGTAATGTTCCTCCTTTCATGTGTCCCCTTGATCTTGTTATATAATCATCTCTTCAAGAGATAGTTGAATAATAGGTTATAACTAACTTTAGTTATTTATTAGTTATGTCTAATTGACTTTTAACTAAATTCAATTAATTTTATAACTAATTTTAATACTTGAAAGAGTCTTTAAATATCAAAATAAAATATTAATAGACTGACTATGAACAAACTATAAATGAGTGAGAGCCCTTAGACATATCTAGCATTAAATAATCAAAATATGCTAAACATTAATATGAAATAGGTAATTTAAAAAAATTAAATACATCTAACACTAAATCAATATGCATTAATCCATTTAATTTTAGTAATGTATGTTCAAATTTAATATATCAAATGATGTCGAGTATAAAATATAAGTATCCACTATAGCTATTTGAATCTAATATGCCAATGTGTCAATGTCTAGAATATATATATATATATATATGCCCACATATCTATATCAGTCATGATATTAGATTTATAAATTTGATCACAATTATAAACCTGATATCCATAAGAAAAGGAATCAAAATCATTGAATTTGTATGCCATCAAATACTGATTACTTGTTAAATAAAACATCATAAATCTAATTGTACTCCTTATAACAATCACATGTCGAACTAGAAAATATAAAAGATTCAAATATCATGATTCTTAAACAACCTTCATTATGATTTAAAATTTTATTAAATTTAGTTATTAGATTAAATTTGACAATCAAATGGTTGTCATACTATGAAAAATCCAGACTATTGTGATGATCATTTGACTATCAAATTTAACATATTAAAAATTTATATAGGTATACAAATATAGATTTCGTATAATATAAGGAATTTCAATCAATTTTCAAAATTAAATGTGAACCCATCATTGTACTTTTAAAACACAATATTCTTATACTAAAACTCCTTCATCTGACCATACAAAACAAGAAGTCTTTATAGGATAATATATTTTTTGATGATTATGAAAATATGACATTTTTCACTACAAAACCTTAAAATATCTAAGAATATAACCAACATGGAGCTCGCATTTGATATGTCATCTATTACTAGATGTAAAAGAGATAACCAACACTAAAAATAATTATTCTTGTAACTTCTAACTAGATCCCAAACTTTCCTCATAGTTTTTTTAAAATTACAAATCAATCTGTAAGTATAAACTTTTGGAATCACATATGTTTTTTTTAATATAATAATGGAGCCATGCAACTAGTACCAAACCCAAGATTATTAAAAAATGAATTCTATTTTTGCAACTATTAATTTAAGGCATGAAATTCAAAATCACGCATCTTTATAAACTCAGATAGCTTTTCTATTTTCTGTGCAGATTAGCTATAATTTCCAACTTTAACTTTAAAGTTTGAAAAAAAAATTATAAATGTCTTACCTCATCTACAAAAGCACATAATTTCATTTATTTCTTTCCATGTTTTCTTCTCACTCGTATAATGTTGCTTTCACCCAAATATTTACAAATAATGGTGGTAAATTTAATGAAATCATTTTTGTATTGCTTCAATAATCATAATTACCCTATCTACATGTCAAAATATGATTATATTCCATGTCTACACGTACCATTATGATAGCTTAGACAAATTCTATTACATTCTACTAAACTTATCCATAAACAAAATGAATACCAATCACTTTTCCAAATTCATCTATTTAATTCATGTACATCCATATAAATGAAATCAAATCCATGATATACAACCAAATCCCAACACCTTTGAAAAAATTCAATAATTGAAAAATGGAGGTCTAATGTTAAAAAAACACTACCGCAGAGTTAATTTTTTTATCAAATTACTTTATTATAGTTTTATTTTTCAAATTAGTAATTAAAAAATGTTTTTGGTTTGTGTGTCACTTATCACATTCAAAACCATTAACATGGCGGCCAAATTTTTATGACATATGACCTTGTCAAAACCTTACTAACAATAGTCACCTAACCAGTCAATTTATAGGTTTTGGCATGTTATGGACACATTATTGTGGTTCAATTTTATTTTTGAAGCCTCATATTATAATTGTTACATATTTTTTAACATAGTGTTAAGATAGTTATTTTGTGTGCGACACGTGTGACACATTAATTGGTTCTTTTTTGCTTCATTTTTTTTTCATTGTTTAGAATATATTTGAAAAAATATAACTTGTTTAAGTTTAAAATTTAATTTAATATAAAATAAATTTAATTTCATATTAAACAAGGTTCATTTTTTAATTCTTCTTGCATTAGCTTATTATTATGAGACTTGTGACACCTTATTTTATTTCAATATTTCACAATTTTTGTGTTTTATCTAGAACTAGTTTCAAGACTTATTATTTATTTACACTAGTAATTTACTTTATTTTCAAATATAGTATAAATTTTCATTTAAAAGTTCAATTTTATGTTTTTATCTAGTTTTATACTATCATTCTTAAAGGGAAGCTATGAATTCACCTAACATTATATTAGATAAATCTTAAATGTTTAATGGTTCAAATTATAGGATATGAAAAATTCAAATTAAATAGGAATTTATGGCTCAAAGAGTTATGGAAAATTTACATTGGGATTGAAAAAGGCATGTCAAGACAACATGCGACACCTAAGATTTCAAATTCAATTCAACAAAAATCTCAATAATCCATGCCAATTATTTTATGGATTGTTAAGGATGATTTCATAATCCATATGTATAATTAGTAGTACCCTAATGATTCTTATAAACTCTTTGATTATATGCATGAGGGCACTTATCTATTGAATATTATTAAATTGATTCTTAAATTATTGACTACACTTATGAAAGGTGATGAAAATGTAGTTAATTTTTTTACTAAAATTAAGAATATTAAAACTTAGTTAGATGGTTATAACTATAATTTGATTCAATGTCAATTGATTTATTTTATTACTTAGGTTAACATTCATTAAAATTTTCATAATTTTATCTTTATTTTGAGATCAAATTACCAAATAGGGTAAGATATCATAGACCTCACTACCCTATCATAAATTTTGATTCAAGAAGAGTAAATGATGTCTAATTTTAATTCTAAAGATAATTCCATTAAATCACTTCTTGATCTCAACCCATTTTCTCATAACAATGGAAACCAGAAACCTAAACCTAATTCTGTTGAAGGTAAAAATGGGCATAAGAGATTTGGTAATAAGAATCAAACACCTAACTTTAATGGGAATCTCAATTTGTGTGGTTAACCTGGTAATAAAAATGAAATGTGTTATTAAAAAAGTATAGTATTAACAATAAATCTTCTAAAAATAAGAAGTTGAAGAAATATAATCCAAACCATTAGAAGAATTAAAACCCTAGTCAAAACAACAATCAAGAACATATTTCTAATGTTATTGTTTTATATTTTTCATTATTTAATTCTAATGAGAATGAATGGATTTTAGATAGTGGTTCATCACACCACACAAATTTCTTATCTAATATTTTATATGATTCTATAGATATCTCTAAAAATATTTACTTAGAAGATAATTCATTTTTAGAAAAAACTAGAAAAGGAAAAAAAATTGCAAATGTTATTTTTAATAATTTCTTTCTTGTACCTAAAATTAATAAAAAAAATGTTATCTTGTTCTCAACTTAAAAATGATAATTTTTTTGTAGCATTACTTAGATATATTTGGTCCATTACAAATCAATATGGTTTTTTTTATTATTGAAGGTGTTCAAAAGAATGGTTTATACAATTTCTATCATTTTGTATGTTTTGTTTCATCACATATTAAGAATTAATCTATACTTTTACATGAAAGATTAGGAAATGTTAATTTTATAATTCCAAATGATGTATCTAATAATAATATTGTTGTTGGACTTACTTCTATATCTTCTCATCATGAAACTTGTGAGGGTTTCTTATATGGTAAGCAACATATTAACCCTTTAACAAGAATCATGATGTGAACTCCTCACATACTTTATAATTAATTCATAGTGATGTTGCGGGACCTATTTAATTTATATCTCTTAATGATTCTTTGTGTCTTGTTACTTATTCTTCTCTATACTTATTCTCATTGTAAACATGATGTGGAAGTTATGTAATTTTAGGTAAATTGTATGTGGAAGTTTTAATTATGTACCCAATATATATAATTATACTTTTTAATGGAGTTCCTTATGTTATAAAAGAATCCAAATACACATAGTGATTATTCATGACAAATTGTGAGATATAGTTTCATGATCATGTTAACCTAAACTTATTTTCAAGTAGTTTATGGATTATAATTCTTTTTGTTTCAAAAGGTGATATTTTTCATGACGAAAATTTTTAAATCCTTCAACTATTTACATAGTATATATTTTTTTAAAGTGACTATAAATTATAGCCTCACTTAGCATTATGAGAGAGTGTTAGATCATTTTATGTCTAAGTGGCCTTAGTCGACCCTTATCTTACCTTGGTAGTTAATTAAATAATAATAATATATTATTTATTAACACAAGGTGAAAAACTCATGAAAATAAATAATAAAATTATATTTGTTTAATACTTATCAATCTTCTTAAATAATTTGTAGGATGGTTGGACTTGTTGGTTACAATGGACACCTCCCTTCATGTTTAACTATAAATAGGGTTTTACCCCTATTGTAAAATATGGTGAATTATTATTTCATTCAATATTACTAAAGTGTTTTTAAAAGGCTATGTGATGTTTATGGAGATAAAGTGAGAAGGAGAATTTTGTATTATATTGGATGTATTTTATCAAATATTGAATATCATTTGTGGGTTTTTTTACCTCTTAGAGGTCATTCCACCTATTTTTTTGTGTTATGTGTCATTGATATCTATGTTAATCTATGTGTATATGCTTTTATTATCAATACATCATAGATCTATTTTATGCATCATGTATTACTTCATGTAACTTATCAATTTGTTAACTTAGAAAAGTGTACAAGATTGTCAAAAGTGATAGAAAGGAGACTGAAGATAGGTTTATAGATAAGTGTGTAAAAGAGTACTCACAAATGCTTAATTTAAGTTTAAGTGTTAATTTTACATGTCTAAATTTTCCCCCTTTTATTATAATGATGTAATAAATTGAAATCACTAAGGTGAAAGGAAAAAAAGTGTGTATCCAAACTTACCTGTGGGAAGGAGTCTTATATGTAAGCCATAATGTTCAATTGTTCTCCACACAAATGTGTAATGAAACATATGTAATACCAGTCATTAATTAATATGAATATCAATAAGTCAATGAAATCAATGGAAATTGATGGGGAAAAAGGATTTAGTAGTGAAATTTGGGTATACCTCAATACCCCATGTGTTAAGCACTACCTACATACCATTACTTTGAAGATAAATCAAACTTCATGTAGTTATCCCATGTTATAGTTATCTATGAATAAATGGTGAAATATGCTAGATTTTGGTGCAATAACAAGGTGATTAGATTCTTTAGCTATGACTTTTGACCTATGAAATGTATTCAAACTTGATATCTAGGCTATTGGTTTTATATGCAATCTAAATTGGGAAGTGTAGGTATTCTACTCTCAATGTGCAAGTGTGATTCTAATATTTTTCAGTGTGGAATCCTCTTATGTAACAAAGGGTCTGAAAAGTGATTATATATTCTTATCATTAAGAATCCTTTGAATTAGACTTATTAGGGACATGATCCAACCTTAGTATTGCTTTGAATATGGTAAATTAGTGGTTATTTGGTTAAAATATATAGAGGGGGGAAGGAAAATAGAGCAATGCATTCTTGTCTCCTAGGGCACTCTTGTTCAATGCATGATTTTATCATGGTGAGTGTTAGTAAGGGATTGAAATATGTCTAAAGTTGATAATAATAGGTATGATTACATTTTGGGGTCATTTTTCAGCATAGAAGAGTGTGTGCAATGGTTAAAAGTAATAAAAGGGGACCTAAGATAGTTCTACATCTAAGTGTATAGAATAGTGGTCACAAGTTCACCATTCTAGATTAAATTGCAATTTTACATGTCTACACATGCATATGAATCCCACACAAAACAAATTATAACTACATAAATCTCATTTTAATCATAATTCCATGATGAATGTTATGATATTTATCACACTGCTAAATATTTTGATTTTAAAACTTTTATTACTCATGAAATAACTACACAAGATCCAACAAAAGAAATGTGTGACAAGTAGTACAAGGTAGGATTTGATCTTCCATTACAAGTAATAGATAGTCATAACCATAATAGTAGGTAATTTCAAAAAGGTAGACATCTATGTATATCAATCAATATAAAATACCATGCATAAATAATAATTTTTAGTAAGGAACATCATGAAGTTATAAAGGACATTAAATTAAAAAAACATAGTGACTTGACTAACCCATTATGTATTTTTTAGACTAGAGGTGTAGGCATAGGAATTTCATTCACAAAAAAGTGATATATGAAACATGTATCCCAATTTTTACCGCTTTTCTTGATGATGATCCACTAATATTGTAGATGCCTAAAACTAG
Organism: Torreya grandis; assembly: GCA_037957365.1. NCBI lineage: Eukaryota > Viridiplantae > Streptophyta > Pinopsida > Cupressales > Taxaceae > Torreya > Torreya grandis. Next base: position 843,392 of record JARHVA010006214.1, read on the forward strand.
CTGCTGATAACCTCCAATCAGGATTTTGACCAATTTCCACCCAAAATGCATAATTTGGCCTAAAAACACTAAAACATGCTAAATGATGTGAAAATGACATTAAAATTGTGATTTTGGCTAGGGCATCCCTAAATAGGGCAATGTAATTTATGGGCCAGCTAACTTTGATCAATTCATTTTGAGTCAAAATGCCAAATTTGCACCCATGTGCTCTGGACTGCACTTTCCTATCAAATCTTTTTCACAAGACTTATGCCTTTGTTATTTGTTGTTGGCAACATTATAAATGGAAATATTCATCCAATGCATCTGACGTAAACTTCAAATTCAAATCTAGTCAAATTTAGGACTAATAACAAGGCATTCTAATCAAATTGAGTAATTTGTGCACAATGTGCTTAATCATGCCTAAGGGATAGTTAACCCAAATCAAGGCCTAATCAAAAATTACATGGAAACTTGTTGAATAATTTTTTTTAGAAATGAATATTGAATATCTACATCATCAAGGGGGCCTTATTTCTTGAGAAGACATTCCTAAGCCATAAATGCCACAAATATCAGGATTCATGCCTCCTATGCCTCATCAATGACTTCCATGATGCTCTCTATGCCTCTTAATTTCCCATTATTCCAATTCCATGATGAGGATAATTACAAACTTAATTCCAAAAATTGAATTAATCCTCAACCACACATCTCAATATTGAGATGGATGGTTGAGGTTGATTCTGGTGAAATCCAAAAATCTATAAATAAGAGGCCTCCCAACACCATGTTTAAGCTTAATTAGTGCAAAGTTATAATATAATATTGGTTCCAAAAGCTTAAATAAATTAGTGATACCATTCTAGATTAATTCCAAGCTAAGCCAAGCCATAAGCCAAAGGTGCTAAGAGGAGATGAATATAGCCACACTCCATTAAAGAAGACCTCTTGAAGCATAAGTCAAGCAAGCCACCATAACAAACATTTTGGAGCATCCAAGGAAGGTGAAAGAGTTTTATTTTGCATTTTAGTTGTGTGTTTCATTCATGATTGTTAACTAAGCTCTCCCTAGTGTCTAGGCCTAGAGACGTTATGTTATTAGTGTGTTTATTTCATTTTGTTTTCATTTTGGAACTAACACCATACTAACCATCCTCTCTTAAGTCAAATTCCTAGATCACATATGGCACGCCCGATGTGACAAAACACATCTCAAACCTAAAGGAGATCCTTTTGTAACCTTGAAAAAAATTATTTGAGCTTTTAAAACTCTTTCAAACTATTTTTTAAATTTTTTTATCATTTTTGGCTGCCACGGCTTTTACACAATAACTGACATCAAGAGAAATACCAACATAAACTACTTGGATTAACCCACGTCAATCAGCATAATTGACATCAATTAGATCTCAGTTGGTCGTAACTAATGTTGGTGGTATCAATTGATGTCAATTACTATGTTTTTACAAAAACATAGACCTGAGACCTACTTTTCCAAAGTTTCGTATATCAAACTCAAAACATCTTCAAAGCTAAAAGACATTCTAACAATTTTGCTATACGACCAAGCAAGAGAGTTGCTCAAAACATGTTTAAATCAAATTTTCATGCTTAAAATTGGATTAGAAAATTTATTTTGGTGTTTAACAAGGAATTTTTAGATTTTTTTGGTGAATGTTTTTCAAAGTTTACAACTAAGACCAAGGGGTCAAATGAACACCACCAAAAATTTCATTTGGGTTTAAAATTGAACACACTTGTCAATTTTTATTTGAAATAGTTGATTAGATTAATTTTGTTTGGGAAAAAGAGGAATGTTGCATGTATGCTCTTCTATTTTCCCCCTATAGAGAACCCTTTGAATCAAAAGTACCATTCCTATTGCAAGTAGCTTAGTCCAGGGCTTATAAATAAATTCATCTAAAGCACTCCCCAAAAACTCATCAAAGTTTTGGTGACCTTGAAAATTACCCTAAAGTCTTTTTAATTTCATGCTTTATTCATTTTTATGTATCTTGGCTTGCGAGGGGGACTTCATTACCTCCCATGAGTTCTTTAGGGAAGCTTTATCCTGGGGTTTCATCTCCTGACATTGACTTCATTTGAATCCTTTAGAGTTGCACATGGGACATAGTGGTACCTTGGACATTGCACTATACTAATCAAACAATAGGATGTAGTGGTTACAAAAGGGACTAGATCTTTTTACAACAAGCCAAGTGATATAGACCCAAAATCTAAGTATTTATTTTGCATTGTTTGTCATCAAATTCATTGTGTAATTGATTCCCATAGAGATGTTCAAAACTTGATATTTTTAGTCAACCCCATTTTTCCATACCCTTGTTAGTATTTGGATAATTATAATGATTGTATTTTGGTCATTTTTGTTTTCTATGTTTTTAGACTAAAAACTTGTTTGTTTTTTCATAAAGCCATGTCAAACCCAATTTATCTATACGTCATTATTTTGTCTAAAGAGGCATTATACTGGCCATTTTACACCACACTTGTGCCTTGAATTTTTTTTTAAAACTTGTTTGTGTGTGTGTCATTTGAATTATAGAGGGTAGTGTTATGCTACCCAAATCATGTTAAACCATTTTGAGCCTTTTAAGTATTTTGAAACATAACATTGACCACATCATTCGAGCATGCTTATACCATTAGGTGGCTCAATTTGTTTCAAGACTTGTTTACCATTGTATAAAACCCATTTGTTTCAAACCATTTTGTGTATACCATTTAGACCTTTGTCTTTTGTTGTCATGCTATCCAATCTTGTCTAGCTTGTTTAGTCAAATTCAAATTTTCAATGTTGAGTTTTCAATTAGCCTTGTTAATTTTGGATCCAAACATTGATTTATTTATTTTTAATCCTCAATTCATGGGGATGATACATAGATATTCTCTTTTGGGTTGCATAACTTCAGTTAATCAATTACCCAAAATTGTAAACTATTGATGGTTTATTTGTTTAATGCCTATCCTCATCATTATTTGTGCCTTTATTTGGGAGAACATAGACACAAAGATCCTTTTATCTTATGACTTATGCTAATTGATCATGTTTATGTTTGATTCTATGTGATAGGTCTATGTCAAAGCTATTTCCAACCTTGTTAGATTAAATCAAATCACATCAGCCTTTATTTCAAGTATAGTTTTTGACACTATCTAGCCAAAAGTCCTAGCATGCATGTTTGTTTGAGCTGAGATTATAACTCCACATTTGGAAAAAATACCTATCAACTCAACATTTCCCTTTCTTAGTTTAGACCTTGTTTGGAACACTTTGACCTAGACCTTTGACATGTAGGTTTTTATTTAGACACTTGACCTTTTATGCATATGACATTTAACATTAGACATTTTATGTTAGGATATTTTATGCCAAGTCTTAGCACAAATAAATTTGGAGATACACCTCCACTTTCAGACCACATTGGAAATATAGCTCCACCCCTTCAACCAAGTTAGACTAAGCTTGAACCATTTATCTTTTGGATCATTTTTATAGAGTTTGTATAACTCTAAGTCTTTTATATTTTTATAGATTTCGTCATTTACATGGATATGTCTCACTACACTTATGGTGAAGTTAATTAAAATATGAATTATGATATAATGGTCACATGAAATGACTTTTATGGATTTTTTCAAGACCCTAATGATGCTAATATGATTTGTGAAATATATTTCTATCTGCCTCACGTTAATCCTTCATGGGAACAAAGTCATAAACCAAATCATGATCTAACTCAAGACTTAGACTGCTATGAAGAGGCTTGTGAGGAGGAATTTAAAGATCCAACTATAGATAATGTTATTTTGGATAGAGATTCATACCCTCTTTGTAATAATTAGTACATGGAACATAGTCAAGAACTAACTTATGAGCCAACTCGCGACTGGATGATATGGTTTGTGAGGAAGACTTGGATGCTTTTGCTTGTGTAAGTAATCAAGTTTCATGAAATCCTTTTTTTATTCAATCATTGGCTACCCCTAGCCCTCATTTAGATTAAATGAGACATCAAGCTCTATAATATCCAAGGAATACCATTACCATTCCTAGAACTAGTCATTTGGCTTATGCAAGAAAATAAGCTCCACAACACCCAACCATTTCTATACCAAGATCTCATCCTCTGGTTTGTGTGAGAAATCAAGCCCCAAAATGCCCCTTCATCATTCCAAGACCTAGTTCTTTGGCTTGTGTGAGAAATAATGCACCGTACTACCCTATTGTTACCATCTTAGTACTTTATCTTTTGGCTCATGGAATCAATCATGCTTCCCAATGCCCTAGTATTATCCAACCATAAGTAATTCTCATCTAGTACTTATCCCAACCAAATATCAACTAATATAATCATTCAAAGACCAAGTTATGGTCAAAACCAGTATTTTGTAACTCATTAGAAACCAAGGCCAAGAAAACCAACCAATCTAGGATGTTTTTTTTGAACCAACCATTTGTGATAAGTCAACCTATGATAAATTGCCTATTAATACTATACCAATTATCGAGGAGTCTCACATTGACAAGCCAGTCTTTATTGAGTCACTTATTAATGATTATAACCACCTTTGGGAAAATCATTACCTCTATCATAAGCCTATTTTTCAAGGGCCTCTTATTGAAAAGCTAATCTTTGAGGAGTTGTCTCTTGACATTTTTCCCATTGTAGAGGAGACTCACTTTGACAAACTATTCTTTATGGAGCCAATTATACCATCATAGGTTGTTACTTGTCCAGAAACAACTATTTAATAAGACATCATTATAATAGAGTACTCATTAGATGAAGAATCAAAGTTAGAGTCAGGTTATATTCTTGAACTGACATTGGATTTAGCATCAAAATTTGAATCAACATTGGTCTCAAAATTGAATTTAGAGTCATTTGAGTCAGAATTAGATTCAAAAGAAGAATATGTTCATAGTTATTACAACATTGGTTATGCATGCCTCACATATCAATTTAAATACATTTGTGATCCTTCTATATTTTTTTAGGATGATTACTTCAACTTCAACACAACTTCTCCTAGTATCTTCTATGAGGACTGTGCAACCTCTCCCCATTTCATTACCATTCCATAGGCCATTACCATCAACCAAAATAGCCATATCATTAACACTCCATCTCCCACAAGTGTATATTGGGATCGATAGAATCACACTTTATTGAACTGCATCCATGTTGACATAGCATTTGAAGAAGAGTAAGGAGTCCAAGACAACATTCATGTAATAGAAGAGCACTCTGCTAGTGGGAACTTTTTAAAGGTGCTAGGGGATAATCAAAGTCAGAACTATCATCTTCTAGTGAGACTTTTTAAGAAGTGCTAGAAGAAAATCAAAGTCAAAGGCCAATGTTCATTATTAGAACCTTCTCAAAGGTGCTATGGGAAAATCAAGATAATTTCATTTGTTAAAACCTTTTTGAGGTACTAATAGCTAAGCAAAAATGTTCTTCACTACTTGATGAAGACAAAATCAAAGATCAAATCAAAATAGCTTCTTATCTATAGCCTAATCAGACAGTAGTTACTCTCAAGATCAAAAAAAAAAAATACTAGTCCTATCAAGATAACAAGTCTTCAACCTTGCCACAACTAAAACTATGCCAAATTTGGCATCAACAACATTACATGTGACTAAAAGTCTTGATCTTCATTTATTTCCCCTCTATTATACATTCCATTATCATCTATCATTCCATTTCACAATAAAACTTACCATCCATTATTTATCCCTATTTACCATCCATGGTTGCACTTTATTTTATATATGATACAAAGATACCTTGTCTCAATACTTGAAGGAATCAAAATTAATGACCAATGAAGGTCACAAAAGCATTCTCAGTAACCAAATCTACATCAAATTTTTGATACAACATCTATTTTGATGAGGCATGGACTATAAATTAACATTATTAAGTATTCTATTTATTTAATTTATTGATTACGATGTGCATCTCCCCATCAACAAGAACAATAGAATCAAAAACCACACCCAGGCCAAAAACATGTACCATGCCATTGCCATTGTTACATATCCATTTGCCATTATTATAGATTCCTATCATTTGCCCCATCATTTGGGGGAAATCCTCTTACAATTTTATCCAATCTATCTATACCATCATTATCCTTTGCATTACCATTCCATCATATCATTCCATTCCTATCTAGACCAAAGCATGTTTTTAGTCATCCTACCCAATCCTATTTTGATCTTGGTTTATTTGGTTCTTCCTACACTTTTTATGGTGAGGATTCCAATAAAGTTTAAATAATCAATCGAATCTATGTTTCAATGATAGTCTATAAAAGTAGTGTGACAGTTGATTTGGTAAGATATCTTTCATCCTATCAAGTTTGTTTATGTGAGCCTAAATAATACCGCCTATGGGAAAATTAGTGTTTTACCAGTCTTGCTACTAATTATAACCATCTATGGGCAAATTATTATTATTGAACTATGTTATTGTATCTTAGTTATAACTACCTATGGGAAAACTAGGGGAAATCATTGTTTACCATGAATTTCTTCATCACCTTACCATTATTATTTTCATTTGACTAGCCATTTACCAGATTTGAGACTTGTCGAGACCTAGTAGGTTTTTCCATTCCTTTTGTGTGGATGGAATTACTATGATTTGAGGTCATTTTAGGGCTCTATGGGTCTTGGTCAATTCATGTTTAGGTCACATCAATCCCCCTTTACATATGCTCTCACCATTTTGTGAGTAGGTATCTTTTCATTCTCTAACAAGTTAAGATACCTCAAAATTCCAAAAACATTTATAATATTTCAAAAATCCAAAAATAATTATCCTATCTAAGCCTAGTCAATTACCCTCAATTTACCTTACTGAGGCATTCTCATTGTTAGGATTCTTTATTTTTCTTTTATTTTCAAAAAATTTGTTTGTTTATTTATTTCAAGTTGTTTGTTTGTTTGTTTATTTTCAGCACTGTTTCCTTAACTCACTCTATGTGTGTTCATTGGGTGATTCCTTGAAAACTTTATTCTTAAGTCTATCCATATTCATACGTCAACATTGTCATCATGGATTTTATCATTAGTGTATTGTTTTCAAATGTTTATTGGATTGAGAGTTAGTCCTTACACATATTTTGGCCAAGTCTTTAAGGTGTTCTATCATGAAGACTACCATCACATCCTATAAAAAAAATTAGCTTCACGAAGGTCTACAATAAATAGAGCTACAAAAGTTTCTCCTTGGTACCTTAACAGATCCTTCCATCCCACACTTGACAAAATTAATTCAATGACCATTCTATTTGTATCATTGTTAATCAAGATGAACATCTCCTCATTGGAAAGTACAACTAAATCATTCACACTAATTAATCTCATTCTTCTATTCATGTATTTCATCACTTTTCACCCACTCATCTTTAATCTATATTCCAAGTTATATCCTAGAGTTATGCTTGCTAATTAGCCCTAATTAGGGCATAATCATTTTAATCCAATCCAAGTCATCTTCATGATTATAACCACCTATAGGCAAATAATTATTTGAACTTTTATTCCTAATGATAACCACCTTTGGCAAATGACCATCCTTTTTACTTCAATGCATGCAAGTAGTTTCTCATTTGGATTAATGTCAACCATGGGTTAATTCTAACTTTCTTATTTTTAATTTTCTAGGGACCATCCATCAATAAATTTGATAGCCACTCCCTTGAGGGGGAATCATCATGGGCTTCCCATAAAATATTTGGAGCTTTGTTCTTCAACCATCGTCTTATTTTTGATACAAGCCATTTCTCATTCTTTGAGAAGACATTGATTTGCCTATAGTTTGTAATGCATTCCCAAATAGGGGAAAAATTTACACACCTAAAACTGACTATTGATAACCTCTAATCAGTATTTTGACTAATTTCCACCCAAAATGCACAATTTGGCCTAAAAACACTAAAACATGATAAATTATCTAAAAATAACATATTCAAATGCCTATTTTGGCCAGTGTATCCCTAAATGGGGTAATGCAATTTATGGGATAACTAACTTTGATCAATTCATTTTTAGTCAAAATGCCAAATTTACACCCATGTGCTATGGACTACTCTTTCCTATCAAATCTTTTACACAAGACTTGTGCCTTTGTTATTTCTTATCAGCAACATTCTAAATGGTAATACACATCCAAAACATCAGATGTGAAATTCCAATTCAAATCTAGTCAAATTTAGGACCAATAACAAGGCATTCTGATCAAATTAAGTAATTTTTGCATAATGTGCTTAATCATGCCTAAGGGCTAATCAACCCAAATCAAGACCTAATAAAAAATTCCATGGAAAATTGTTGAATAATTTGTGTTGGAAATGAATATTGAATATCTTCATCATAAAGTGACCTCATTTCTTGGGAAGACATCCCTAGGCCATAAATGCCACAAATATTAGGATTCATGCCTCCCATGCCTCATCAATGCCTTCAATGATGCCCTCCATGCCTCTTAATTGCCCCTTCTTCTAATTCCATGATGAGGATAATTAAAAATTTAATTCTTAAAAATAAATTAATCTTTAACCACACATCTCAATCTTGAGATGGATGGTTGAGGTTGATTCTGATCAAATCTAAAAATCTATAAATAGGAGGCCTCACAACATCATTTCTAAGCTTAATTAGTGCAAATTTATAATGCAGGATTGGTTCCAAAAGCTTCAATAAACTAGTGTTACCATGCCAAATTGATTCCAAGCCAAGATAAGCCACAAGCCAAAAGTGCCAAGAGGATATGAAGGTAGCCACACTCCATTTAAGAATACCTCTTGAAGCACAAGCCAAGCAAGCCGTCATAACCAGCATTTTGTAGCATCTAAGGAAGGTGAAAGAGTTTTATTTTGCATTTTAGTTGTGTGTTTCATTCATTATTGTTGATTAAGTTCTCCCTAGTGTCTAGGCCTAGAGATGTTATGATATTAGTGTGTTTATTTCATTTTGTTTTCATTATGGAACTAACACCATACTAACCATCCTCTCTTGAGTCAAACTCCTAGATCACAGAAACCAATGTGGTTGATATTGGCATCGACATGAAAATGATATCATAATGGAAGATGTGTAACAATGAATTGAATTATTTTTAACATTTTAACAAATTATTATTACTTGTATTTAGTATAAATTGACTATGTTTATTATCAAAACATTGCCATTATCTTCACCTTGTTCTCATATATGAAATATTATTAGTTGGAGCAAAGTTATTTTATTTTATTAAAAAAAACTATTTAATATAAAATATTTTACCACAAACATTTTGTAAATGTTGATATAATATTTTGTGGTGAATTTTAACAAGCACATCCTATCAATGATTTCCTTTATTTTTCAAATCTAAAATTATACACTAAAATAATTCCATATAAATTCTTGAAGCAATATGTATAATGCTATCAATTAAAAAAAATAATCTTAAAATATATAGTTATATCCATACCTAATAGAATACATAAATATCTGCACATAAAATATGATATAAATTGTCTTAATAACAAATTCCTAAAACTAACAACATATCATCAGACATCTGGATACCTATTTTTTAAAAAGCTAATGTTGAAAACCGTAATGTGAGAATGTTAGAAATTTAATCTAAATAACAACATATTATTGATGAAATAAATGCAAGATATACATGATATACTGAAATAAAAGGATATGCATATGAAATAGAGTTATGATATTTTTGTTGAAACAAAGGATATCTATTGAACTTGTTTCCAAAAAATATGATATTTGATTTAACTATTTTGCAAATTAATTTGAACCCCAAGTAGAGAAAAGAGATGATTATGTAAATCAAAGAATAAAATACTAAAGTATCAAAAACCACTATTTTTTACAATAATTTCTTTATTTGCGTATCCTATAAATAGAAATGAATTGAAAAAGGTGTAACTATCTAGAAAATATGACTAAAATAGTCAATTGGTAGACTATAAAGTGATGTAAAAGTACGGTAGAGTGTATTTAGTGAAAAAAAGGTGTCAAAACCCTCCTTAGACAATAACACAACATTATTTTTCAATAACACACCATGTTATTGGCCTTTTATGCATTGTTTTTGACCCTATGCAAATAAAACAATAAAATTTGGGGTAGACCTTCACTATGTTCTAGGAAGCCTATACCTACGTGACTAAGACTTGAATTTTTTTTTATGTTACATTTTGAGTGATTTAACTATGCAACCCTAAGCTTCCATACTTCCTAAGGGTTTTACGAACACAAATGTAATAAGAGTGACATTCATAGGGTAAGTTGTATATGAACTCAACACCCCATGTCCTTAGTGTTTCTTACATAGAAATACATCAAAAGGGGATCAATCTTGATGTAGTTATCCCAATATAAATATTGGTGAAAGTGAGAGTGAATCTAGTATACCTGAGTATGAATTCCAATTTGAATTCTTTGACTATGAAATTAAACTATAAAATTGAGTAAATAGGGATCAATAACCTAAATTTTCATAATTATTTCTGAGCTTGTTCATGTTAATTTCCATCTAAAGGATAAATGAGTATGACTGGTCTTTATATAGTGTTTTGATTCTTGTCGATAAATGAAATAAGTTTAAGCTAACCCAAATATTCTTTAGGGAATGGAAATATATCTTTTAGGGGTGAAAAAAGCAAAGGGTGAATAATTATTCCCCCTTTGTTAGTAATGCACTACACTATAGACCAAAGGGGCCATGCTATTTTCCACATGGCTAAAATGTGTGAAAAAGGTTTTGAGATGCCTAGGTGATGACTTAGTTAAGATTTTGGTATATCTAGGCATGGGCTAGATGTGTATATAATTTAATAAAAGATCAAAAGAGGGCCTCAAATAGGTATAGGGATAAGCTAAGGATAGGGTGGTCTCAAGTCAAACTCAATGTATTAAATGACATTTTAGATGACTAAATTTATCTCCATTTTATGCTATAAAGGTATAAAAGTTAAATGAATAGGATAAAGGAAAGAGAAATGTACTTAGAATTACCTATGAGGTGAAGCCCATGAGTGTGGGTCTAATTCTATGAATTATTCTCCATTGTATGTCCTAAAAATGATACATATATGAATCATTCCTTACATAAGAAATATCAATATCAAAGACAAAATTGAGTAAATAAATGTGAGAGAAAGGAATGAACACCCCTCATAGGATATGTGAACAAATTCAAAAACTTTGTGACCTCCTATGTGTGTATGTAAATGGTAATAAAATGGTCAAAGGCTTGGACTACATTGATTTATTTCCCAATACCCATGTGTGGGTGGCTCAAGAACTAAAGTTGGCCTTGATTCCATCATTTCCCACACTTGTTTAGTGGATCATAAAATATGAATAACTTAGATTATATTGATGACTTATCCAACCATATTATGTAGGTGGATCAAGAACTAAATTAGGATATGACTCAATCATTCCCTATCCATGTACAATATATTAATCTAAAACTTAAACTATGTGATGTAACTAAAACTATGTAAGATGGGTCTAAGCTACATTAACACTTTGAAATGTAAAATGGCTCATGGCTACTTAGGAATATAAAATGGGTATGGTTCACTTGGGAATATAAATGGCTCTAGGCCACTTTAGAATGTAAAATGACTCTAGGACACTTGGGAAACCCAACCACTGCAGATGAAATTAGGCATCAATATAGTGTAATCTTGGTGCAAAACTATTGCATATGATGTCTAGAGTATACAATGTGGAGAATGACAGATTTTCCATTTCGTAAAAGAGAATTGGTTCAAAACTAATAATATAAAAATAGTGTGTCATGCACATTGCCTTAAGTCTAATATCTATACATATGGATTATGAACTAAGTTATAATATTTTTTGTTGATGTTTATCTAAAACTAAAATGGGAATGATCAATTTGTGCATGATACCTTAATTATTATAAAGCCTATGTAATTATGTGTAAAAATTGAGTAAAAACTAATACTTGATGACTTAGACTATGAAAATATGAACTATTATTATCGTACCTTTATAAAAATTATGGAATCTTCTATTTTTGAGGATACTAGTCAATAGTGCAGTGGGTGGATTATAACACACTATAATTTGTGTATTCTACTATATTATTGCCCAAAAGAGTTGTTTTTGAGGTAAACTAAGACTGATCTATGTGTGACTATATTTCACTATATTTTCCTAAGTCTAATCTCTTTATTCTTTGTTTGTGTTAAAAACTATGTTTTGAATGTAGTAAGATGGTCTAATATTTATGATGAACCCCTATAAGTGCCCCCTATTTTGAAGGGAGTTTTTGAACCTCTATAATAACTATCCTTAAAATAAAATCTATGAATCATGTGTGTTAGGCTGAAAATATATGATATTTTCATGAGAAACCATTATAATGTGTATACATGGCATTGGAATGCAAAAGAGTGTGAACATGATTTGGCAATATATGATGTATGTTAGATATAAAATTCACAATTTTTTCAAGATAGATGTAACTATTTAAGCATGTATATGAAAAAAATATGAATATAATTTGACTAAGCTAATTTAGGTGGCATGGCATGATGTCCATCAAGGCAACCAAGGAGGAAGAAAAGATGCATGAGGTCCCTCAAGGTATCACAAATTGGATGTGATGTAAACAATTAAGGGACAAGTGTTTTGGCTATGATGAATACATTAAATAATACATAAAAATGTATGAGGGATGTAAATTAGTCCAAGAGGACATAATACACAATCTTACATCTTGACCACTTTAATCTCAAATCCTATAACCACCTAATGGGATCCACCCACCCATAATCGATAAAACTAAGAATAACTAGATTGTAACTCAAATTTGATCGACCAATAGCTTCCTAATTTGATTGCATAATCATGTTAACCATGATCTAAATTTCAAAGAGTACATTCAGGATCTCATATCTTGCCATCTCAATTTCTATGCATGAATACACATCCCATGGTTTCTTAGTATTAACATACCATACTAATTTAGTAGTATGTTGTTGACCTTGAAATGCACATTCCAAAATATTATGCAAAAAATTATTAATATTCTATGAAATATATTCATTGTGCAGTATGTTGAGCAATTTTAATAGGTCTATCGAGTAGTCATAATGCCATCCTATCTCATGATATTTAAAATTTATCTATACATTTCAGCATCAATGGTTGTATTATTGCCTTTTGTCACTATTTATTGATGTATCTCTTATATAACCTATATATTTTGGTGCTTCAAATTCTTTTTAATATAAGGATCAGGATATTCATCATAATGTATTTTTCTCTTCCCTTGATCCTATGGCATTTCTAGTGGTGGTATTTGTTCTACTATTTATTACTTGGTGACTGGTTTTATAAATGCATTCTCCTTTGGCAATACATTAACCATGTTTACATTACAAACTATTTTCTCCTTCCTTTGAATTTAAAGTATTAAAAAATCTTTTATTTGTTTCTTTTCTTCAATTCTAAAATATACACAACATGTCTATCTTTATGGATTAGTAGGTAAATTCTTCTCATAGTGATTGTATTCTCCACATAATTAGCAGTCCATAGGAAGTTGTGTTTGTCAATTTTCATTATTATAACCAACTTGATATCCCCCAAATATCCTCCTTTGTAACCTCTTTTTTAGTCACCTCTATTCTGATAGTATCCCCATTCTTATGATTTTTGTCTAGTGTACCCTACTTATGTGGTTTGTTGTGCATTATACGCTCCATATTGGTGTTATGGGAACTTGGATCCCAATTAGATTATTGTGGACTCACATTATTATAGGAAGATTGATATGGTTTTTATGAAGAAGATAACATTTATTTACCCATAACCTAGGGTTGGTACTATAATAATGAAGTTATCCATTAGGGAATGCTCTATGTCATAATTTTCATGTCCACATGTGGACCTGGGATATTCTGATTCATATTGGGTAACTATTGTAAAGTAATTGTGAAGACATTATTTGTAATATCTTCTTTTAATTATTATAAAACTCTATAGTTCCTATAACCATGGTTGGTTTATTTGATAAAATTAAAATACATTCTCTGCAACTTCTAAATATATTATTGAAAAATATGATACTTTGAAGTAGGATGCCCAATTACCCCATAAATTTCATAAAACTCTATTTTAATGTTTAGACAATCATTCCTATGGTGGCCTTCTCATATGCACTCTATACACCATAAGCCTAATATAAGCTTATCAATATTGTGCATTTCATCCATCCTCATCAAAAAATCATCTAATTTTTCTTATACTTTAGAACCTACTATGAGAGGATCACCATAATCCTCTATCTTCTATACTCCCAAATTAGTAGATCGAGTGTCATCTTTGGACTAAAACTGGGTCTACAAAATAGTAAATATAATTCTTGGTCACATCCTTTATATGAACCATTCAGCCTTATCCTTATGTTATAAAATTAAATCAATCTTATTCATATCATTATAAAATATATGATCATAATGTGTAACTAGTTTTCTAGACTTTTATCAAATTTCTTTTAAGTCTTTCATAGTTTGGCTGGTACATTTATTCAACTTAAACACTACTAACAATAAATATTTGACTTATGTAAAATTGAGATTATTTAAATTTATTTTATAAATGAACTATAAGTATCATCCTATTAAATCCCTTATGATTTCACATTTTTTGGCATCATCGAATATTACCCCCTTAACATTCCATTTCATACTATAAGATACCAAGTATTGCTCTAAATATATAGACCCATCATATTAAATTAGAGAAATGAACATACCTGCATTGAGTGACATAGTTGGTGCACTTGTAGTTGATACCATTAGTTTATGGACACTGACAAGTGTAACTATAGGAATATGTACATTGGTGACTATAATTATATGTGATTACATAGTGTTAACTATGACTATGAACTTCTGCTCAATAGTCTTCTTAGGCATCCTAAAAGGGATCTTGATTCTTATATTTTATTTTTATCTATTCTTTGTTTTGTCTTTACACTCAACTTTCCAAACTCATTTGTAAAGGAATAAAACTAGTTTTTATTTGAATCTTGTCCTACACTTATTCTTCTCCCTAATAATGTATTGGGCTATGGAATGATACTCTTCAAATGAATGATATCTAATTTGAGATTTTTTTAATCTAAAATTGAACCTATTATAGTTCCAGATTTGAACCTAATCTCTTCCCAAGAAATTTATTTTCAAGGTCTAGAAAAAAACCATTTCATTATCTATGATATATATGTAATTTATATCTACTTTTCTACGAAACTCCATTATTCTTCCTACTACATATTCATCATATCATCATTCAATCAATTCTCTTCTTTCTATGCATTGGGCCCTTTTTCATACTTTGAGTATTTTTTGCTTCCAACATCTTTTATAGCCTCTCTCTACATATTTTTATTTCCATCATATTCTTCTAGTATTATAAAGGGAACTAAAACAATACAGACAATGGAATAAAAAATAAATTAAAAATTGTCCAAGAATAGGAATCAAGCTTAGTTAATTTTAAGTTTCTTGATTTGTTACACCATCTTTATAATTTCAGTTCACTTTCTAATTCAAGAATTTTATTTTCACTCTAGCTCTTTTCATCTTCCATCTTTTGGGGTTAGGATGAAGTTTTTTTTACTTATCTCTACATCATTCACTTCTATATTACACACACCCCCATGGTTCATGAATTGATTAATCCTTATTGGGTAGATTAGTCACCATGGACTTTTCCACAACCAAAATTTTTATCAACAAAAGTGGTCACTAAATAATTTTATCGCATATTACTATAACAAACTAGCCTTGCAAAGCTTCAAAAGACAAGTATCCTTGCATTATGAATTTAGTGACATACCTGTCAACTATAGTCATGGTAAAATAATCTATGTCATAGGTATAATCTATATCTAGATTGTGTATTTTATCTAAATTCTCTTTTGTTCAAACTATAAGCTCTATCCCTTTTGGCTTAAATAAATAATATTCTAACCTAGATAACCACATGGCAAACACTATGAGAAATTCACACCAAATATTTCATAAATTTTACCATAGATGTGCTCTTGGATAACTTCCTTTACACTTATCCCAACTCTCATTTCCTATTATTTTGTAAAACTATGGATTGTATCATGTATCCCTCTATATCTATCTATCCTAGAAACCATCTCAGCATATTTCAACCAAATGGTTCCATGCTCACCACACCATTATTAGTAGAGATTCCTCAAAAACTCTAAAACTTATTAATTATAGGGATAAATTACCCAATTAGAACTAAAATAAGAAATGAAGTAGATAATTAATATTTATAGAACCAAGGTTAAAGGAAAATATTGACTTATTATTATATGGAAACACATAATTAACAAATATCAAATAGTCAACATGTGTATGATGAATCACATGATTAAATTAAAACAAAGTACTTGCTACACATAATATAAAGGTACAAAATATTTAGGAAAACCATATTCAAAACTATTATATTAATATCTATCACACATCAAAACCATATTTTACTACAATTAAATGCTATATATAGAGCATTCTAGAGTGTCATCTCTTGATATTCTAGTCTTTCGATATGTCACAAGAAAAAACTCTTCGTATTCTTTGATCTTTTTTCATATGCTTAAAATTTTGCATACACACAAAATAAAAAATCATATAATTTGTACATGTGTCCATTCAATATACCTTCTAGTTTTATTATCCTCATTATTTACCCAATAGATAGCCAAATGGCAGATTTAGTGGGAGGTCATCCAATGACAGATATTGAAACTACCCAAACTTGAATAAATAATCATAATTGTGATCATCATACCATTTTTTATGCATAATTTTAAATTTATCTTGGCATTATTCTATATTTTGTGTATTAACGTAACATGTTGATCTACTATGTAAGAGGACGAATGTGTAGTCTTAGGGTAAACCATATTGGAAAACTAGATGTTTGTATGAAATATGTGATTTTCATCTAGGCCATCATGTAAAATGCAAACTATGTGTTCTTCATAACTAAAAGTTAAATATCTATTTATTTTATCAAATGTGGCATCCATTTAATGTAACCATGTACTTCTATGTCTAACCTATATGTGAGTGCATGTGTTCATGACAAAAAGTAATGTTTTGACCACCTTAGGGCCATAGACAACTAGTAGTGTGATATGTCCTAAGGAGTCTTAATAATGCATAACATATTACAACTCCATTGCCTTATACACTATAATAATGTAAAATTACAAGTTTTTTGATCATAATCCTCATCTTGGATTGGTCCTAGACACTATAAGAACATTGGGGATGTATTAGTCCTTGATGAAATATGGATAGTCAATGGATCATTCTTGGAATGGTTAAGTTGGAAAAGAGTCCATCATGGTTCCTATACTAGTGGAGGTAGAGGATATGTAATATGGATACTAACCTAAGCTTTTATTTTATTTTATTTATGTTGTAATGTTCAGAATGTATCTATATCAGGTTTATTAATCCTATGAAAAATAAAAAATGGTCTATCATCCTACTATGACAATCTATTGATGGATCTTTGGTGAACTATGGGTAATGACATTAATCCTCTATCAATTAATATTTGTAAAATAAATTGTGGTATATCTTGTGTATTTCTTGCCTAAATCTAGATAACTAGGTCAATATATATAGATGTAACCATATGTGTTGAGTGTATAGAATAATATGCCTATAACTACAAGTGAGTTTTTAGGCCTTTATTTTATGTATTTTAAATTGGTGTTGATGCTTATCTAGGGAAAGATATGAGTGCCTTAGACTCATTTTTGTGATCTCCATGTCTTAATGGTGTGAATCTTAATCTTTATACAAAATCATCAATGTTAATGGGTGTTCTTAGAATCTATATTTTAGTTTTTGATGTATATCTCATCTGAGTTAACAAGTAATGGTAATTGTATACAAGGTAAAATACAACTAACCTATAAATCAATCCTAGCTCAAAGAAGATAAATCACACTTACACTTATATGTGTTGGTATATTTAGATAATTGGGGTCATGACAAGGATCGATACATTAGACCTAACCAAGGGGTCCTTTATAATGATAGTATCACTAGAGAGGGTTCTAAATCTTCTAGTCAAGCAACACCATGTGATAACCGTAGCTATGTCCTATGTTTTCTATATCCACAAAGTAAATTAAAATTTAACCAAGTTCTCACCAAAGCTTATGGAACAAAATGGGGTAATAAACATGAAATTAAACATGTATACAATAATTATAAATAATTTATTTCTAGATATAACCCTAAGGTATAGAGAGAGAAATACATTCAAAATCCATTACTTATGCTACTTCTATCTACTAAAATAGATGATTAAAGTTAGAGATACATTCCTTGAAGATGAACCTATTGAGACTCAATATCTCCTTTAGATAATGGCACTTCTCAAGAGGTTTTTGTGTATTATTAAAGGATCTAAGGATGGATAATGGACTATATTCTAGATAAAAACCTCCTAACGAATCTCAAGATTTCAGAAGACAAAGGTTCTTCTCTCTAATTATAGACCCTAATCAAATAACTTGTCAATTATAATTGAGGAAGAGTGTATGGTATATAATTGAAAATGAATGATTAACTCTTGTCTCTCTTTAATAAATGGTGAAAATAATGTGTATATATAATTTAATCTAATCTTAGACTATTCTTAAAGTTTATCTGATAGAGTCAGCCCAATTGACCTTATATCATTAGTTCATAAAATCAAATTAGGTTTGGGAATAGGTCATCCAAGGATGATAAAGTATCATAACATACAAATATATTTTAAGTATAGGGTTATCCTAGGTTAAATTTGTTTGATAAATGTCAAAAGGGGGTTTTGGCTTAGTTAGGGGTTGAATAAGGTGGTAAGTTGGTTGGAGGAGTGTGTAAGTTAGGTGTCAAATATTAGGTACGTGTATAAGATAGGCTTGTATTTAGTTGAAGTGGTGGTATAGGGGATGGTAATATTGTGAAGAACCAATGGTCTAACCACCCCTTTCTCAGTACACCCTTTAAGGGATGCACTCAGAGAGATTGAGACTCAATGGGTTCTTGTAAGAGATAAACAATCACTAATTGATAAACTTTGAAAATATTGTGTATACATATTCCCCACTTGAATCTCATCACATGTCACTCAAGTGTAATATGGGATGGTGCTTCAAGAAAAGAACATAGAAACACATAATGCTAAAGCTAAATATCTTGTAGTAATTTAAATCATAAAATAAATGAAAGTAAAGGGATAAATGGAAATAATTAAAAGATAAAAGTAATTTATGCATACCTTTACTTACTTTATCATTGAATGGTTGTCTATTATGTTTGTACTTTTGATCATGTAGGGTGTAAGGACTATTTTGGATAAACCCAAGGATATAAAACTAAAGAATAAAAATAAACAAAAGTAGGAAATCCATGATAAATGAACTATGTAGGCACAATGTAATTATAAATTTGGTAAGCTACAGTGATAAATGGTAAGCTATGATGGAATTACGAAGCCAAAACTTAGAGTAATTTAGGTAATCAAAAATCCAAGGCTACTACATGGCTAAAAAAATCAAACAATTAAACCTTAATTAATAAAGGTAAATGAACCAAGTCAAACTAAGGATGTAAGTAATACTAGTAATCAAACATCAATTTAAAATAAATAACAATCTTTACTTAAATAAAGATGGACAAAAAAATGGTAAAATGACATTGATGAATGAGAAGTAATAATCCTTACTCAATCATCAATGAAAAAGTGCATGATATGGAAAACAAAATTGGTGAGTGAGAAGTAACAATACAAACACACTCAATAATGGAAAAAGTATTAAAAATAGAAATGGATGCAGTTGATCAAAATATATATATATATATATATATATATATAACAAAAATATAGATACAAATGTAGTTGTCCAAAAAAAGGTAAGTGATAATGAAAAAAATTTAGATAAACCAAGGTAATTCTAGAAATTTAAAGTAGTGGTACAAAGAAGATAATCCATAGTCACTTAGGCACACTATTTTTTTATAAGGATACATAAAACTAAAATAAGGTAGTATCAATGTGTTTTTAAGATGTACAAAAGAAAGAATATAGAAGTGGGGAAATAGATTTGGAATCAGAATTGCCTATCAAAGGGAGAAATAAAATGGGTGGTGGGTGAAATGAAGGAAAAAAATTAAGGGAGATAAACTATTTATAAAAGTCAAGACACTTAAAATTAGGTTTTTCAAAACAAGAGGACTTTCAACATTAAGGACTCTAAAGAAATTCTCCTAAACACACAAATCTTGGGTCATAAAATGCAATATGAATATCATCCCATGAAGGCCATATGCATGAAAATAAAAATGGATCTACTTTCCCACAATGTGTTCTCTATTCCTTATGACCCCTTATAGAGTCATTGGTTTACTACGAAGATTGGGTACTTGCATGAGAAATTAGGTATCACATAGATTATTTTTAATTATCTTATCCTAATCTACTAGCTTACCACACCCCAATGGACCTCAACTCTATTATGAGGAAAACTATGGAGTTTGAGCTTCAATTAAATATAGGATATGTGTTATAAATCACATCTTTTGATGTGATGTTGACTTTTAAATTTGTATGTTACATTTTGATCATTGAATTTTATTTGAAATGATTTGTATTTTTACTTTTGATGTATTTTTCTATTCCTCCTCCATACAAATTCAAAGAACCAAACATGGGTGCTAAAAATGACTATCATTTGAAAAAATTAGGCCTAGTTTCTAAGAAAGAGAACTTAGAGAGCATGGTGTCTAAGAGTCTTGTTCACTCATGTGAAATAAAAGTGGTATCTTAACTTTGATATTGTTTTATCTAAGTTAGAAGGAAATGAAAAGAAATAAATGGAAATGACCATGAAATAATTTTATTTACTTCTAATCATAAAAAATGTGATAAAGTGAAAAGAGAATATAGTGACAGGTAAGTATGAATATTTGTCATAAGAATGTATGTAAGTGTAGGGAAACATGCTAACATAGTTTATTGTGCAATTTTTCTCTATAAAAGAAATAAAAACTAAAGCTAAGAATATGGGATCAAAAACATGTAACCATTTTTGAACATTTGAGAAAAGGAAAACTTGGTTCAGTAAAGGTGTTTTTAAAGAAAATATTAATTTCATGAGGAGAGCCTAGTCCTATCTATGGTCTAAAACTACACCTAATAAAAGAGAAACCCATGTGGGTGAAACAAAGGACAATATATTATATTTGAGGAGAACTTGGTCCTATCCATTGTCTTACATTTCAAATCACAAAAGAAAAACCCAAGAGGGAAAAAAAACTATGTGAAAACAAAATGGTAAAAATGGTAGTTATGAGGAGGGTCTTATCTTATCCATGGTATTACACTGAAAATCACAAAGATTAACCCAAGAGGGATTAAAGATAATTGAAAAAAAATAAGTTGATATGAAAAATAAATATATGAAATTGAAAGGGATTAATGAGGAAAATCAAGTCCTATCCACGGTATTAGAATGTAACTCATGAGATAAATAAACCAAAGTACCATGGGAAGGAACTAAGGTTTATATAATAAGAGTTTATTATAGAGGGTGAGATCCATGTAGAAATCATTAAAAAAGTGTTAGTAGGATAGCATATAGAAATATGATAAGAAGTGAAATATCTAGGAAAAACATTTCTTCAATAATTTTTCGTTAGTAGGTTCTTTAAAAACATGGCCTTCATTTGTTAGGAGGAAATAGGTGTTAGGATGAACAATGTATTTCACTAAATAAGGGTCCAACCATTTTTTGTGGAATTTACCTTCTTTATCATGGGTCTATATTAATTTAAGTATGACATCCCCAACATTAAAATTGTGAACTTTAACCTTTTTATTATGTTTCTTGGTGATACAAACCTTGTATTGGTTGTTATGTTAAAGAGTGAATAGACAATGTTTATTGAACAGGTCAAGAGAATGAAGTTGATATTCATGTATTTATTGATTGGATATCATATCATGAAGAGATATATGCAAGGAGGGAATCTTGTATTTTAATGGTAAAATGGAATCAAACCATAAACTAATGAGAAATGTGTTTCCCAAGTAGAAGTACATATGTTGTTTTGGTAGGCCCAAAGTTAGGGATATAAATAAAGATGCCAATTAGTGTGAGTTTCTTAGATGGTCTTTTGGAGTATTTTATTGATAATTTTATTTTTGGATTCAACTTGACCATTGCATTATGGATGGTAAGGTGTTGATAATTTGTGAGATATTTTAAATTTAGCACATAATTAATTGATGTCCTTATTTTTGTAATTGCCTTGATTATCTTAAGTGATAGTATGGGGAAGTATAAAATGATAAATTTTTTGGTTAAGGATAAATTTAAAAATAGTGGTTCTCATGACATTGACAAGAGGTATGACTTCTATCAATTTGGTAAAATATTTAAGATCAGTTATTATAAAAACATGACCATCTTATGACCAAGGTAATTTTATGATGATTATAATCCCCACATGGAAAATTTCCAAGGATATTCCATAGTTTAGAGCTCATTTTATAGTGAATATATTAGATAATCATGGAGTTGGTAAGGACTACAGTTTTTAGAAAAATTAATAACATCCTTTTCTAAAGTGGGCTAAAAGTATCCCATATGTAGGCATTTGTGTGTTTTAGCATGTCCACTATGGTGACCAATACAAATGACTCCTATACTTGTTCAAGGAGAGGAGGGACCTCTTATTTAATTATACAATAGAGAAGGGTACCTTCTATGTAATGATAATAAAGGGTATTATATCGAAAAACATATTTAAAATCTTTTTTTTAATTCTAATATTTTCATAAGAATCCATGTCTAGAAAATAAGTTTGATGTTCAATGAATTACATAATATTTTTATACCATGGGCTCTATCTAATAATGATAGATAAGTGAATTGTATAATTTGATAGAAGACAAGGACTTTATGATTTGAATAATAAATTATCAATCACGAAGTACTTGATGTAGATGAAATAGGGACTCTGAAGAAGCCAAAGAGTCAGTGATAGAGTTTTGATGTCCTAGAATAGGATCAATGGTAAAAGTGGAAAACTCTTTTTCAATGGTGGTATCCATTTGATTATAATTGATAATATTTTCACTTTTGCATTTTTAGTCATTGTTAACCTAGTAGCAGATAAGTTGGGAGTCACCCAAAGCATGTAGTTGTGGAATATATAAGTGAAGTGTCACTTTCATGCCTATAATTAATGTTTCATATTATGCCATGTTATTAGTGACATATAATGTTAGTTTAAATTCTAAAATTATAATTTTACCATGAGGATTAGTTAGTTTAAAACTTTCCCAACTTTTTAGAGACATTTGGCAACATCAAAGTGTAGGGTTTAGGTGTCTTCATGTAAATCGATGGTGACTTTAGGAAGCTCCTTGATAACTACTTTAGATTTAGTAGTATTTAAAATGATATGTTTATATTTTTGATTACTTACCTCTAAATAAATTTTGAAATTATGGAAGTAGTATGTAAGAGAGATGGCCTGATTGAGACCTTTAATATAGAAAATGTTATCATTGGGAAGACTATCTTAAAGGTGATTTGTAACGGGTATGGTGCCACTGTAAATTATTCAATAATAACTTTCCCTTTGAAATATTTTTTGTTATGATGTGAATGCCAAATTCCATTAATATAACTATCCACTTTCCAAATATAAATCCAAGTAGAAATGCTCTAGAGAAAAAGTGATGAAGTGGGTTGGAATGAACAATAATATAGGTTGTTTGATAAAACATATAGTGACAAAGATTTTTAGATGTAAAATAGATAGTGAGGCAATCATTTTATACTTTAGTATAATGTTTTTTATAATAAAAGAGTTATTTATTGATATATTAAATAGTATATTGTCTTTTGGTATCATCTTGTTGGGAATGCATTACCCTAATTAATACAAGAGCAAAATAAGTGTACAAAATCAAAGGATAATTATTGGAAGGTGGGTGAAGGGTTGGTGGATTGAGCAATGATTATTTAATGATGTAAATGACTTATAATAAGGATAAATAAATTCAAGAGAATTACCATTATTAATAAGGTAATTAACAAAGTATATATGATAAGACATTTTAGGGATGAGTTGTAAAATTACCATGAGCTTGTCAAGTTAGGTATGAATGTCCAAAATGGAGTGATGAATAAGCATGTCAACTATAACATTTATTTTAGTAGTATCAACATCAATAATATGAAGAGAGACTAAGGACCCTAATAGTTTACCAAATGTAATGACAAAGACACATTTTTAGGGGTTGAATATCCTTAATTGATCAAAGATGATGGCTAGATCAAATAGATGGGTTGTGCAAGTTTTTGATTTGGAAATGAGATCAACCACATATGTTTCAATAATATTATGTATAATATCATGAAAAATGTGGGTCATAACTTGTTGATAGGTAACTATAAAATTTTTAAGCCTAAAGGGCATCTTAACAAAAGAATATGTGCCCCATTTTGTAGTGAATGTTACCTTGTGTTGGTCTTCAGTGGCTACATGAATTTGATTATAGCCCAAAAATCTATCCACGAGTGGTAATATTTAATATCTAGTAGTGGAATCATGTCATCTATTGAAGGTAATGGAAAATTATCTTTGGGATAAGTGAGGTCGAGATTGTGGAAGTCAATGCATATACAAATAACCATAGTGAATTTTTGGTGAATGGGAATATTGTTTGACACCCATTAGAAATAGTACATAGGTTTAATAAACTTGGCATATAATAATTTGATAATTTCTTTATGATATAGGGTGGAAACATTGGGTGGAATTTTTTTATTTTTTCATGAATGGGTTTGGCATCTGGGTATGTGATTATGTTGTGCATAATGATACTATAATCAATACGAGGCATGTTCTCATATGAAAAACTGAAAGTATAATGATATCTATGAAATAATATACTAAAATTATCATGATAAATAAATATGAGCTATCTATAAACTATTATAGGTTGAGGACATGAGGGTATGCCATATTTTATTATCATGGTTTCTTTGATAAACATAACATTTACATATTGAAAATGATATGGCACATTGGGAAGAGAATAAAAGGGATTGGTTTTGGGACTAATGTTAGAAATGAAGTTATTAAAGTGAATAGGATTTCATTTTAAATTCCCAAGTTTATGATGTTGTCGAGGAAGTTGAGGTTCTTGAGCATGAATTAACTCAAGTGTGGCTTCACCATTAGGTAACGTAGGTAGATGTCCATAATATTATAAGTATAATTCAAGATAAATTATTTTATTAGATCATATTTATAATGTATATATCATACATCTATGGCATTGGCATCAAGGGTGATCTTAGGAGTAAGTGTAACTATGGAGGAAGGTTGATTGGATTTAATCGGATTTATAGTAGGTGTATCATTAGAATAGTTGGTAGGGAGAGGATTTGGTAGAGTGATTGGTGTGATATGAGGTATATAAGGTTTCAAAATTTCTTAATTTTTGATAGGTAAGATTTATTCAACAACCCAATGAGTATCAAGAAGTAGATAATTAACTAGAGGTACATGACCTTCAGGTTCTAACTCAATATCTATATAAATAATATGAAAATCTCAATTGGAAGCATGTATTTAAGCTAAGGTTTGTTGATAGTGTTAAAAATACAAGTCTCATGATTGAGCTTGGGCCATAATATAGTTACCATCATAGGTGGGATATATAGTACATCCTTGTGTCTCTAAAGGAACATCATAAGGTGATATTCTTAGATTGCTAAATTTATGAGGTGACATGTTTAAAGGGTATTGAAATAACTTGGATAATCTATAATCATTAAAAATGAAATCATGTTTTGTATGAGGTGCTTCATGTGCATTACATAGAGGAGTGAAATTGGTTATCTCATCGATGAGAAGGAAGGTACGATTATGAGGTTTCAAGGAAGGAGGGATCCAGTCTAAAATATGAAGAGGTAACTTGGTAGTATTACATGGTTTCATAAATAGTTTGGCTCATCATCATCATAATTAGCAAGAGTGATCTATAAATCTAGATTCATATTGATGAATTTAGGTAAAGGTGAACTAGTAATTCTTGGGATAGTTTGAATCTAGTACTAAGATTTGGGATTGGTAAGTTGAATAATCCATGGGTTAGGTTTGACCTGATATTTATACCATTTTCCATTGTGAATGAATTTGATACATTGGCCAATGAAAGAGTTAATCACACCCATGAAGTATATGCATGGGTGACCCAGGAGTATATTATAGGTTAATGGTAAGTTGAGAATAATAAGATTGGTAAGTAAAGTTTTGGGTACAAAAGTAAGAGGAAGACAAATACAACCAAACACTTTTTGATTGGTCTTGTCAAATCCATGGCATGTTAGAGGAATTTCATTAAGATGGTCTTTGTTATACCCAAGTTGTTTAATGATCCAAAGAGATTTCACATTAGTTCCTAACCCTTCATCTACTAATACTTTGTGAATAATATTGGTATTAATGGCTATTTTAATAAAGAGAGGTGGGTTATCATCTCGAAATATAATTTCATCATTGATCATTTCTTCTTCAAGGAACTTTATGGAATGTTTTGAAGAATGACAAATAGTTTCATTGGTATGAAATTTTATTCATGGAGGACCACAATAATGTTGTTCCACTTTGAGGGAAGATGGTTCTTCAATTTCTTATAGTTGTTATATTAGAAATTTATGATGATAGGGAAAAGTGAGAACTAACTCCATAAGAGGAATTTTTCAAGCCATATAATTAAAATCCTCTAATAAATTATAAAGAGTTTTGGAAGAGGAACAACCAAAATGAGGCTTGGAAGGTAGAATATTTTTATTAGGAAGATAAGCAATTAGAGGTTCAGATAGAGGAAGTGGTTCCTCATTAGTTTCTGAAGGTATATTAGTGGTAGTAGTGTATTTGAGAAGTTATTCTTAGAGTGATGGTTTATTTTAATTTGTGATGGGATATTTTTGGGTGAGTTTGGGTCTATAATTGACCTTAACCACATTCACATATTGGGAATTGTTTAGTATTGATCAAAATCATCATCAATCGCAAACATAGCCTTTTTTATTATTGAGGGTTAAATGTAGAGATGTTTTTAAATTGCTAGTGGGAGAAGATTTGAATGTTTTTTTCTTTCAAGAAGTATTAACATAATGATGATGATGTATTTTGATCATGGAATTATGATTGAATGTGTATCCTAGCATAAAATAAATATAAATTTGGGTAATCACATGACATATTTCATTCTAATGGGATACATCAACATGAAACCAATAAAATTTGATAGGGTCATACCATTGAGGGGGATTATTAGCATATTTGAATGGTTTAGAAGGTGCTAAAATTTGTTTCATTTATTGAATATATAGTAACATAATAGAATATTGGGGATTTTACATTTTATCTACTCTTGGTTTTGGTTAAGGAGGATTTCAAATGATTGCATTGACTGAATGTTACAAATATCCATTAATGGTTTTAGTGCTAGGTTCAAACTATTTCATTAGAAATTCATCACTTAACTTAATCGATAACATCATTTAAATTTTGGGGAGGAAACATCGGAACCTTTTATTGGAGGGAAGGTGTTAATTCCATTATGAAAAATTTGAACAAGTTGTCATTATTCATGTTGTGATCAGCTTTGTGAGATAAATATTTCCATCATTTGATAAAATCATGAGTTGATTTAGTAGTAGATTGTTTATCATTGATGAAATGACTAAAATAGTTTTTGGGAAGATCATTATGTTGAAATTCCTTAACTAAAAGATTGACTAAATCCTTAAGTTTCCATATAAAATATGTTGGATAATTGTCAATGATGTCATGGAGGTGTCCAAGTGAGTGGATGAAGTGCCTTTGATAGCTTAAATTTCAATGATAAAGTGTGTAGTGCACTTGTCCTAGTGTGCTTAAAGTTATCTTAGTTGATATTCAATTTTGACATGGTTAGAGATGTTCAAGGATTAATATGGTGATTTGAGGTTTTAAAAGAGGTCCCTAAGATGTTTTATATGATTTGAGTACTTTTGATCATGATTGGAATTCATCTTATAGTCCATAGGTTTTATCTAGACCTTTTGTGTCCAGTAGTAGAAAATTTGAGTAGACAGTTTGTTGACATCACTAGTTCCATGTGTGGATAAGTCAGCAGGATTTCTTCATATGGTTGTGATAAAATTATTCCCTAGTCTCTATATTCAAATTATCAAGTCTAATGATGAATTTTGATAAAATATATGATAGTACAAAGTTGGGCTCTCAGGCATTTTTACAGTAGTTTTTCATACTTAGCCAAATTTACAATGTGTCAAGAAAAGTTGAGTAGGCATTTTGATAGTGGAATATATCACACATGTGTATGTTTTTGGATAGTTTTATCATATGGGTTGGTTCATATTTATTCCTAGTTGATAAGGGAAAAATTTTAGGTCCAACATTGAAGCATGACAAAAGTTATGCATGTGCAATGTTGGTCTTTATAGATAGTTCTTGACATAGTTGGATATATAAATAAATAAATCTGAGGATGCCTTTTAATTTTATTATATCTCAAATGTGTGAGTATTTTAGGATCAGATTGAAACATAGTTGGATTATCCTATGTGAGGAAATCATATGGTCCAAATTTTAGAACATGCACTTAAGTGAAGCAAAAGAATAGAGGTGTAAATTTGGACTTCTAGGTAGATAAGCAATTATCCCTATATTTAGTCATTTTTACACAATGTTAAAGATCAGGAATAGATAGATATCCAATGTTTCATAGGACTTCATACATATAGATATGTGGTACACATTAAGTCAAAGAGGTTAAAGTGCTAGAAGTTTAATGACAAGTAGAGATAAAGATCAAGCTTCTTCCATGATCTAACATGGATGTTCATACATATAAATATCAATGGTGTGTAGTGAGTGAGATGATATCAAAATTTATAATGTTTAACATAGATAAAAACCTAATTGATCTACAAAAATTGATGGTGCATAATGAGTCTATATTATAAGATTGCATGAGATGAGGTCAATTGTTTGAGGTTTATCATTTGGTAGTGGTAGACTATGAGTTAAAGGTTGAGATTTGTAAATTAATATCAATGGTTCATGATTGATATAAAATAGTGAAGACACAATATTTTAGCATAGAATTCAGTTTTTAACTATGACCATTTGATTTTAAATTTTTGAATTTAACAAAAGAAAGACCAATGCCTAGTTTTTGAGTCATAACTTTCAATCTATGTAGAATTTGACCATGGTGTAAAAAATTAATTTCTATATGAGTCTAAGGGTCATCTAAAAATATGAATTTTAGTTCTAATTATGTGTATGTCAAAGTTATGAAGGTTCAATGTTGAATTTTTTGTGTATATGTTATATAAGTGACACAAGAAGGATATTTGAGCTTGTTCTAATGTTATTTTCATATCTCATGTTGAACTATATATTAGAGAGTGTTATAGACTATATGAGGACCTTATATGTGAATTATTAAGGTTATAATAATTGTATTTAGTATGAGAAAATTTTTATAATTCAAATATGTGTTCGTTCATGGTGACTTTGTACATAATATGTTATTTGAATGAATTATGCTTAAGCAAAAGAATATTATGATGGTTGTTGGCACTTAAGGAGGACCTATAGATTGTGTGCCATTAGTTCATGGGTTTGAAATTGTTCTTGTATTCTTATTTTGCTCAGAGACATCTCAAAGAGCTAAGTGGGTCTCCTTAGGACCTAAAATTGACTTAGGCCTATTTGAAAGTGGATTTTGCTTAAGTGTGACCCAAGTGAGATGCCTTAAGGGTGAAGGCATGTATTGTGGTTGAAAAGGAAATATTATGGAATTTATAATTCATGAATTATCTATATATATTGAAACCAAATGTGTTAGTTTCTATACTTTTGAGAATACTTGTGTAAGGTGTATGTGAGAGTTGTGGAGGGAAGGGGAGGTAGAGTGCCCAGTTGATGAGTTAATGAGTAGAGCAAATTGAGGACTATGTGTATGACCTATAGGTCATATTTATGATCTCTAAATAGTTTTTTTATAGTTTAATAATATTCAAATAGGTTTGAGTATACATATGAGGACAATTTGAGTGAAGAATAATATAGGCTATGGCATGCCTATGTGAGAACATGTATGAGATAGAGATAAAGTTTGTGGAGGGGTTTTCTAATAATAGATCCATCATCAAGTTTTGAATACATTAGTACTAAGGTGGAGGTATTCAAAGGAGGGTATAAAGGACTTGATCTTCCTCAATGTTAGTTTTTCCTTGTGAAATGGGTGTTTCACTATAGGGATTTGGTCTAAAGGATTTGATCAATATTTTTCTAGTCTAAAGCAATTGATCAGTATCTTGTTTGTAATTTCTTATAAGATAATTAGTACATGTGTTACAAGCTTGAGATTGGGTTTTACTCCCCATGAGAGTTTCCCATAGGAACTATGTGTTATGTGTTTTATCTTGTGTATGCATTAAATGAATGAGCTCTCTTTTTAATGTTACTTGATAAAAGTTGATATATGTTGATTATATAATATTTTGAAATAATTGAAATATCTAGACTCATTGATTTATAGTGATTGTAACTCTAATAAAATGTTGGGGGAGTTGGTTATACCATTCTAATACGTCACTTATGAATGTTTTAACTATAATTTTTGTAGTGGCAAAGGTATTAGTTTGGATCCACTCTTTATAAAAATTACATAATTCTTTAAGAAAAGATGTGTGATATTTAGTCCCATTATATTTAATAGTTTTAGATGTATTACCAATATCAATAGATATAATAAAATAATCTAAAGGTGTATTTTGAATGTGTTGAAGCATCTTGTTATGTATAATAGTTTTGGGAATGTCATTTCCCATGACATATTTTAGAAGTGGCGGAATGAAATTTTGGTTATTTTGGGGAAGAAGGATAGTAGGTTGATTATCCATGTTTATCAAGTGATGATGTAGTTACATCATTTTATAGGTATTAAAGGTTTGCATGGTGTTCATTTGTTGCACTTTTTATGCAATAATTTTAGTTGTATCAATTGGTGGGTTAGTGTTGGGAGGAGGATTACTAGGATTGGTAGGAGGGGGGTTCCTCAAATTGGTATTAGGGGGTGGGTTTATAGGTGGAAGGTTGTTGGTGTTGAGAATGTTTCTTGTGGGGTTATTTATTAGGATTGTATCATTTACCCCCATAATATGGTAAGGATCCTTAAAGTAAGAATTATCTTGAGAAATATAGAATGGATTTGATCCACCAATATCATTTTTTTGAGTGATTTAGACCATATTGCATTTAAAAGATGAGGGATGAGAAAAAATGCTCCAATAATGAAGGTCCTCCTAGGTACAAAGGTAGGAAGAAAGAAAAATCCCATATAGTGTCTAAATGGATTTAGGTTGTCCAAAAAGAGTATGATAGGGGATTTCATGATGATTGAGGGAAGAATTTGAAAATATAAAGTAAAGACCAAAAATAAGGACAAAGTTAGACAAACATAAAACATTATAAACCAATAGGGATAGATTCAATAAGGTCGACATAATTTGTAATAAAGGTTAGTATAACATGACATAAAATAAATAGTCAAATTTCTCTACTGTGTTGTACAGATGGTAAAATTGATGCAATCTAGATACATAGATAGGTCAATTATGTATTTTAGATGGAGAAATTGAATAGGTCAACAAGATACATAGTTAGATAGGTCTACTTTGTAACGAATATGGAAAAAATAAATAGTCTATAATATATAGAGTTAGATAGGTCACCCATGTAATGGTGATGGAGAAACTAAATAGGCTAAAAAATATACAGTCTAGAATGGTCAATTGTGTACTAAAAATTTAGAAACTAAATAGACCAACAAGATACACAGCTGGATAGGTCAACTATGTACTTCAGATGGAGAAATTGAAAATTCTATAAGGATACATAGTCATATGAGATGACTATGTACTAAAGGTAAGAAAGAACAATAGTCTGCAAGAGACTATGTTGATAGAGATGATTGTGTTATGAAAACAAGGATTTTTTTTGTAAAATAATAGCTAAGCAAATATAATGAATGACATGATCAATTAGATCAATGTGGTTGATATAATTACATCACACAACATAAACCTTATACTCCCACTAGATAGTACAAGTTTTATAATACAAAATATAATGATGAAAGTGCAAGCAACAAAACATGAATGTAAATGCTAAAATAGGTGGCCATTATTAAATGTTGTTAAGCTTTTTTTTTAAAAAAAAATTAATGTGATTAAGAGTTAGCTATAAGAAGGAACTAGAATTAAATATATGGATAGTTTCAGGTAGTTTAATATGAAATCATTTATATTGGTGATGGTACTAGCTTGGTATTGGGGCCTACCCCCTCTCTTCACAATCCCACAATGATAATATTGTCAAGTGATTTACCAATATATACCATCAACCACATGTTTATAATTAGATAGAAAACCAAGTTGACTTCCCCCTTGGTGATGAAATCCAAGTAGGTAGACCTTGGGGAGAAAATGGTTATTGATTTTTAGTGTTAAATGATTTAAAAGTGTGTGCAAATTAAAAAATTAGCGTGAATAAATCAATAAATTTAAAAACCACCTAATTAATCTATGTTTTTTACTCTAAGTATGCAAGTAAATAAAATGAAAAGTGAATTAATTACTAGTAAAATATGTTAATTCCTTTGACTTTGAAGACTAAAAATTTGATTCAAGATACATTGTATATAATTAATATAAAATAGATTTGACAGGGTTAATACTTTTATTCAAAAGAAAGATCCAAAAGAACACAGTCGAATAGGTCAAATGTGTCTTCTAGAGAGAAGATAGGCTAAAGAATTATGTCAATCTAGTTGTTCCAATTTGTTGTAGGGTTATAATTTTATAAACTAAAAACTTGTGAAAAATAATACTATAAATAATAAATAGAAATAATAGAGAAGGTAAGCATGAACCTTGGTAATTTTGAAGATGCTTAGTTTTAAAATTTTATGCTATGTTGGTTAAATTTTGATTTTTATATTATGTTAATAAATTTGACTATGTTGATAAATTTTGTAAAACTTATGTGAAAAACATAATCTACAAACTAAGTCGATTGGTTTAACTAAGTCTACATAATTATATCTTGAAAAGGAGAACTATAAATAGAATCGATTGGGTTGACTGAATCTATAATCTTATGATTTAATAAGATAAATATGTCAAGATGGTCAATATAGTCACCTATATTTGGAGAAGACATGCATAGATAAATTTGCATTCATTTGGATAAACTATGTGTCAAACATGTGCAAAGACTGTTAGACGACATTAGTAGGCTTGATATAATATTGAAAAAATAAAATATATAAGATGATAATAAAGTTAATCTATGGAAAAAAAATGATTAGATTCATTTTGGGTTTACAATAATGTATACAATGGAAAATAAAATTGACCTACAAATCAATCTTATCTAAGAGAATATAAAGCATGCTTACACTTCTGATTGTTAGTACATTTAGACAATCAAGGTCATAACCAAGATGGATATGATAAACCTAACCAAGGTGTCCCTTAACACAATAATGTCACTAGAGAGGGTTCCAAAGCCTCTACTCAAGCATCACCATGTGATAACCCTTACTAGGTCCTATGTTTTCTATATCCACAAAGTTAATATAGATTAAATTAAAATCTAACCTAGTGCTCATGAAAACTTTTCACACAAAATAGGGGTAATAAAAAAGAAATTAAATAGGCATAGAATAATTATAATTAATTTATGTATATATATAACCCTAATTAATGGAGAGATAAATACATTCAAAATCCATTACTTATGCTACTTTTGTATAAAAGAATAGAAGAGTAACATTAGATATACTTAACTTGAAGATGAACTTGTTGAGATTCAATCTCTCCCTTGGTAAATGGTGATTCACAAGATGTTGTTGTGTATTTTTGAAGAAGTTAAGGATGTAAAATGGACTATAGTCTATCCAAAGACATCCTAGTGAATCTCAAGCTTTCACAAGATCAAGGTTATTTTTTCCCCATGTAGACCCTAAGAAAATAACTCTTAAAGTATAATGGTGGAAGACAAAATTGTAAATAATCATAAATTAATTATTAACTCTTGTATTTATATAATAAATTAAAAAATAAATGTGTATATATAGTTGAATCTAAATGTAGAGCCTTCTAAAATTTTAGCTAAAAGTGTCTACCTAATAAAAAAATTATCATTAATTCATAAAATCAAATTAGGATTGAGACTAGGTTGGTGAAGGCTAACAAAGTCCCATAACATGCAAATATATTTCAAGTATAGGTTCGACCCAGGCTGACTTTGTTTGGTAAATGTGAAAAAGGGTGTTCATCTTAGGTAAGGGTTGAATAAGGTGGTGAATTACTTGGAGGAGTGTGTAACGGAGGTCTAAATGTTTATGAAAGTGTATAGGAGAGGATTTTGTTAATTTTAAGTGGTGGTATATGGGACAATAATCTTGTGAAGCATAAATAGTCTACCCACCCCTTTCCCAGTGCACCCTTTGAGGCATGCACTCAGAGATGTTGAGATTCGATGAGTTCTTATAAGAGATAAAATATTAGTAATTGTTAAAATTTGAAAATATTATGTGTATATAGTAATTATACTAATATAATTTCATAATCCACCATGGGTAGGTATAATTGTGTTGTATGAGTATCATTATCCATGATGGGTGAATATAACTATGTTTTAGGAGGATCTATAATGGGTGTAGGAATAGTGGAGATTCCCTAACCTCATATTTATGCATATGTTTTATAAGAATCCTATGAAGTAGGGACTCTATGACAACATTCCATGTTCTATTTGAATAAATACTCGAGGTAGTAGGATTAGTGACTCTACAACATTTGAATGGTTAATTACCAATGGGGAAAGTGTATATATATCCATCATGTAAAAACATGATGTATCTATGCAAGGTAGAGGATAATGCCTCCATGTCATGTATCCAAGGTATGTTAAAAAAATATGATTGAAATAGACAAGTGGAAAACTATACATTGATGTAGAATTAGGGTAAAGTGTCATTAATGAAGAACAAGTGTCAAAACACTCTTTAGATATTAACACAATGCTCTTTGAAAATAGTACACTATGTTACTAACCTTTTATGCAACACTATCAACCATGTGAAGATAAATTAGTGAAATTTAGGGTATACCTTAACTTTTTTTTGGAAGCTTTTGCTTGCATTACCAAGACTTGGGTTATCATATGTGCTTCATTTTGACTAATTTTATGATGAAACCCTAAGTATTCATTCTTGTTAGGGTTTTTATGAACACAAGTGTAAGAAAAGTGACATTCATAGAGTAGGATCAATGTGATCTCCACATCTCATATGTTGAGTTTTACCTACATACTAATACCTCAAAATGGGATCAAGATCAATGTAGTTCTCCCAATTTAAGTTTTGGGTCATGTTAGATTGACTCTAGTATGCCTATGTATGAATGTTAATTTTAATGATTTGAGTGTGACTTGAAACTCTAAATCTGAGTAAAACTAAAATCTAGGATGATATATATGGATGCATGTAGAATCAGGGGTAAAGAGGGATCAATAACCTTAATTTACACAATAGTTTTGGAGCTTGTTCATAATAATTTACATCTAAGGGATAAATGAATGAAAGTGGTCTTTACATAGTGTTTTGATGTTTTTTGAGACAAGAAATGAGTCTAGACTGACCCTAATATGTTTCATGGAGGAATAATAAATATGTTATGGGTAGAAGAAGCTAAGGGTCAATAAAGTTTCCCCCTTTTCCAATAGTGTACTATGTTATAAACTAAAGGGGCCATGATATTATCTAAATGTATGGAACATGTGAAAAAATACCTAGGATGCATAGGTGATGGCTTAATGTGTATTTTGGTATTTTATCATTTTATAGCTTATATGCACATCTATCCCATGCCTAGGTGATGGATTAATGTGTATTTTGGTATATCTAGGCATGGGCTAGATGTGCATATAAGCTAGAAAAGGATAAAAAGAGGCTCTAAGATATGTCTAGGGATAAGCTAAGGATAGGGTGGTCTCAAGTGACACTCATTACATTAAATGACATTTTAGATGACTATAATATTTAATACATATTATTAAATTATTAATATGGTATATTAAAATAATACACAAAGTGTTAAAAATATTACATGATATTAATTAAATTTAATGACCTTGATGCTATTCATCAAAAGATTGTAAAACATGTTACATTTTATTGTTGAAGTATTAGTCCATGCCAGGTAAAAGTGATATGAAAACATATATAGAAATGAAAAATGTAGATACCAATAATTATTTAATAGTTCATAAACAAAACTAAATGAATCTTTAATGTACGCACATAATTTTAATATCACAAGGAATTATAGTGAACGACATTGGATTTAATCCTAAAGTAGTGACACATTGTGTCTTGATTTACACAACTCTATCGCATCATAGGAAAATTAATAGATTAATCTTATTAAATACTTAAATTAAAAATAATGGATTAAAAATCAATAGTAAAAGGAAATGATCATATCAATTTATAAGGAAATTTTCTTTTAGAAAATGATTTTTCTTATATTGACCTTCAATCCTATTTTTCCTTCATTCATCAAATGTAGTCCTCAA
Organism: Torreya grandis; assembly: GCA_037957365.1. Lineage (NCBI taxonomy): Eukaryota > Viridiplantae > Streptophyta > Pinopsida > Cupressales > Taxaceae > Torreya > Torreya grandis. Next base: position 880,265 of record JARHVA010006214.1, read on the forward strand.
TCTCACATAGAATACACCATATATGTTTGTTATGTAATGGAAGTTAATATATTATGATTTAAATATAATGATATTAATTTTATGGTAAAATAAAAATCATTACTTGACTTTGAATATGTCTTAGCATTTTAAGGGAAATTCTTGAGAGGACTAAGGGAATGTTTTAGAGTTTTGTACCTCTACAACAATGATATCATACTACTAACCTTAAATATATATACAAGTATTTTTTACATTTATCACATTTAGTTAGGATTTCATTCCACACCTTTAAAAATGTTTGTAATAACACCCATATTAATGTCTTCCTCCTCTACACTTACATTATTTTATGCATTTTTCATTAGCCTAGATCTAAACAATAATGGCACTGAAAAGGGATATGAAGTTTACAGTGCAATTATTCCATGAGGTATTGGTTATAATTGAGAGACCCATTTACCTAAATTTATTCATGGTTTTCATGAATTTGATAAATTTTCCAACTAGTTTTAATATTTTACTATTCTTTGTTATTTTTTTTGTAGAATCCCCTAGAGATCTTGTTCAAAAAATGGTTTTAAAACATTGAAAACCTAATGACATTATGCTTGAGGGGGTGGAAAACATGACCATTTTTTTGTTTTTCTAATTTTTAACATTTTAAGGATATTTTTTAATATGGTCTCTAGTTTATTTATAATAATATTATGATTTATCTCATTGGAATATGGATTTCCAAGTCTATAAACAACCTAAGGTAGTAATACATGTCTTGTTTAAGTTACAAGGTATCCATATTCCCCTTTAGGACTTTGTTCATTAGGTCATAAAAAAAATTTGGAAATTCATTTTCCATGAGTAACCCAAATATTACATGCCTCACTTGAAAAAGTGAGTATACATTGAAATTATATGGGAAAAGGACTTGAAGAAAATCATAGACATCAATATTAGTAAAACCCTATATTTTAAGTGTGTTCCTTAAATTAATATATGTAATACCTTTTTTTAATACTAATCCTCTGACAATATGGTTTGAGAGTTCCCTTTTGATAGATACTTCTTGAAAGGATTTATAGTAAAAATGTGTGCCATATAATATAATGTCAAGATATGTTGGTGACAGACAAACCATTGTGTCAAATAATAAGAAAGGTTTATCTTATCATGGTTCCTATAGGCCATAAATGACTACGTATAAAACCACATGTGATCCTTGAGTTAGATACTCTACTCCTAATGGTAAATAATTTATTACATCCACCATAAAATAACAAACATCACTCTCACACATCAAAAGTTATGGCCACCATTATGACCTCATAACCTATGGTTGTCACCACCTATTCATCACAACCCCATTCCTATGTTATAATCACAAAAAAAGAAGTTGTTTTCACTCCATTTGATCTACATTATATGTTTAACAAATTCCATTGTGCCTATCCTGCATAAGATGGAAAATATGTTCAAGAAAAATAATGTCCCTTACAAATGAGTGAATTTTAGCATTGAAACCATAAAAACCCTACTTTTATAAACAAATTAGCCATAAAACATATTTTAAGTGTAAATAACATGTACCTTGATGCTTCCCCATGATATTTTACTCTTGTAATGTATGTGGCCTTACTAAACCAACCCATACATACATGATAAAGGAATAGTTTTAACAACTTCCATTGTATGAAATTATTGTGTATGTAAAAGGTTAAAATTTATGGTTTTATTATTTAGTATACCACTTATATTATTTTTATAAGGGCACTCTGATAAGTGTATAAACACAAGCCAAGATATAGATAATTTATCAAACTATTATCATTAAAGCTTTCATAGAATGTTGTTTCTTGGGGTTCTTACCCTATGCATTGGGTGATGTGGTCCCTTTTTCATTTTTATGGCTAACTTATTTCATTTGAAAACTTATATGCTTCAAATTATGTCATATAAATAGTTCTAATTTGGATATGGTTGGTATATTCACTTCCCATAGCTCACTAGATTCTCTATGGTGATTTTAAAATGATGTAATGAAACGAAGATAAATAAAATTTCCTTCTTATGCATTAGTTTATTTTAGAGTCAGATTCATGGTCCTATATGTGTAATAAGTTTGGTATCTATTATCACAGTCACCATTAAAGGAGAGAATGTGTTTCATATTATTTTATTTGGGATTTTTTTAGACAAAATCAATAAAAAGTGGTTGAAAGGCTAGATAATGATATAGTCACCTAGTAGAACTTGTTATCCTTAATTAGTTCCGCCACTCACCTTATGTTTTCTATTTATGATTATATTATTATTCAACATCAACTTATTGTCTTATGTTTTTAATGGATATCAACTCAAACTGAATCAACTAAGATTTGGTTTTTACTTAATACTCCTCATTTTGGGAATGACATAACTCTTGACCATGTGAAATGTATTTCAAATATAGTTTATAGACACATACGAGAGACACATTGAATTGATTTATGGGATGATGCCATTACTAATGATACCACTTTATTTGACTATATGGTAATAAAACAACTATCCTTAGACAAATCACTCATGAAGCGTCATACCATGAACTCTAAAATATTTCAAAATAACTTGACAATTTTCTATTCAATGTTGATTTTCAATATCATTCTAATCAATGAAGACACAAGATGAAAATTGATAAAAATTAAAAATCCAAGGGATCCTAATTCATATAAAAAATTTATTTATTGATAGAGGTTGATAGAGTTACACAATAATTATTTGATATTTTCCACTCCACACAAGTTATAGTTAAAATTAAAGGCTTTACATATCATGTAGTTTTTTCATTTCAACCCTCTTCCTCATCTTTTGAAGCATCCCTCCTATAATGCCTTAAATTTTTCACTTAAAATATTTATCAAACATAAATAGTTTCATATGCTAGATATCTTAGTCTAAATTATCTAAAATAAGTGGTCGTGTAGGTGGCCCTTGACAAATACCATTGCATTGATGGTTACCCCTATGAATTTAATTAGGTCATATGGGATACTATTTGACCATATCTTTACAAATACTATTCTGAAGCTATTATATTTAACTCTTTATGATTCATAATCAATAAAATTAAATATAAAAATCATTTTAAATGTTGGATATCTTGATCTCATTACTAATTAGAGGTAACTACTCTTCTTAATGTATATTATAAAATTTATGCTAAAGCCTTTTCCATTTGGTTGTGACATATTCTTCACATTATTTTTAGAAGTGAAACTATATTTTTTCCCAACACATTTATATTATAGATAATTTTATTATAGTTTGGTAGGTTATGAAATCAATTAGATTCTCTTGTAAAATAACCATGTTTGTGAATGTTGATTTGAGAAAGATTAAGTGTAGATTGAGTTTCACTTCATATTTGCAATGCTTCAAGTTATTGGATTGGGCCCCCAGTTTATTCACACTATTAATGTCTCTTCCAATTTTGTGAGTTTATATTACCATTAATGGTTTAAAATTTCACATGTTTGGATTCTATAGGTCTGTAATGGAAGCTATCCACTTGGTTCCTTTTCTCTATGTTTTTGTTACATGAGGGTTTAAATACCTAATGTGGAATTACTCTTCAAGATGTTTTTAGAGAGGCACCCCCTCCCCAAAATTCTGATAATAAAATTTTAAATGAGGATTTTTCTAATTATTTTTTTCTTAACCTTTTTGAATAAGAGGATTCATTCAAGAATACCATGGAATGCTTTGACTTTTTTTACCATGTGTTTGTGTCTTATATTTAATCAATAAAAACTCAATTATAAATATAATATCTCTCTCCTAATACCTCCTTTATTGGTGGGATATCAAAGGTAATGGGTTCATCAATGTGTGTAATTTATGTTTCGAGGAATTATATTTTCTTTTTAGGATTATTATTCAAATTTTTTATCATATCTTTTCTAGAGATTTATAAAATGATTTCCTATTTGATCACTAAAGTTCTCTCTTTAGTAGGGAAGTTCTAATTTTGTTTCAATATGTGAGATACTACTCATATTAACCATTCCTCTTGATGATAAAATTCAAAAAATACCTATGCTAAATTGAATAGGTTAAAGAGAGATATTAACTAGGCAAAAGCAAAAGGTTTTAAGGGTTTACATAGGGTCTCATGTGATATTTTTGAAAACCTAAGGAAGCATGGGGATCTAGGCTAACTGACATAAGTAATCAATTATATGCCCTAATTTTAAAGTGGATCTTCATAATTTTATAATGGGATAATGATTGGAAGGTTATGTTGAGCAATTTTATTACCCAAGGAACTCCTCTTAGTAGAAAGGTGTGGAAGGAAATTAATTTTTGCAGTCTTCTTCTTTATTTTATGCTGGTTAAAATTAGTGTACTTTACAGGTTAAAGGTACTATATGGAAGTCATATAATTTATAAAACCTAACCTCTTATATCTAAGGGATGGTTTCAAATATTAAATTTATCTTAATTATCATTCTCTTTGGTCATCTCCCATTATTAAAATTAATAATTTGCACTTTTTCACGGTTCCATGGATTGAGAGTCTCAGTTATTTTAAAAATGGAATCAAGAATATAAATGTAACTCTATAATGTTTCTAATTAAATACCAATTTAATAATGAGAATGCAAAGTGTATTCTTTAAATTCAAGCTGCCATACTTAATGTTTATTTTCACTAGATTGGTGTATGTTTTATAGTCCCATTGGGAAAATACTAACAATTTTCAATATCTACTCTGTTCTAATGTTACAAATAAAATATTAGGTATCTATCCTTGCACCTTAACATATTTATAATGAATTACTCAACCACAAAAATAAGTTAAGGTGCTAAGATGTTATTTGAGCTTAAAGGTTTTCCAATATTTGGAAAGCCCATATTAGGATAGAAAAAACTCATTTTATTTGGTGTTTTCTATACAAGGGACATCCTTTTTGAGATCAACTCAAACACATGGGGTTTTCATATCTAATTTTCATTCATTTTCATTTGGCTAAAACATTTAAACATCTTTTTATGTTTTCCCCCATGCTTAGTCTACCTAAAAATAGATATATACCAATTTTTAGCCTTTTCTTCTACAATTATTTATTTCTAAAATGGTTCCTCTTAGGTCGTTAACCATGTTAATTACATGAAACAAATTTTATATATATATATATATATATATATATATATATATCATGTTGATATTATATTTCATATATTGAAAGATATAAACTGTGATATTTTAATAATGAAGATATTGAAAGATATTTTTTTGTGATAAATAAAGTTACTATTATCCTCAATGTTTTTATTTAGATCCATGTCTAGGCCAAGAACATTTGATTGGAGGCAGAGAACCAATTGAAACTTTTTGACCACTAAAGGAGTGTTCTATGTGTTGCTAATTGGGTGCCTCCATATATTCTTTGATGTTGTTCTCCTCATCAAGGTCATGGCTAGGGTATTCATCATATATATATATATATATATATATATATATATATATATATATATATATATATATATATATATATATATATATATATATATATATATATATATATATATATATATATATATATATATATATATATATATATATATATATATATCATGTTGATATTATATTTCATATATTGAAAGATACAAACTGTGATATTTTAATAATGAAGCTATTGAAAGAGATTTTTTTGTGATAAATAATGTTACTATTATCCTCAATGTTTTTATTTAGATCCATGTCTAGGCCAAGAACATTTGATTGGAGGCGGAGAACCAATTGAAATTTTTTGACCACTAAAGGAGTGTTCTATGTGTTGCGAATTGGGTGCCTCCATATATTCTTTGATGTTGTTCTCCTCATCAAGGTCATGGCTAGGGTATTCATCATTATTGCTCATGGAAATTGAGAAATATCACTTTCTTTTTATAATTTTAAATTATTTATTTTATTTTATTTTCAAAATATTATATTTATCACCATATTGTATCTAGTAGAATCTACTCCAAGATCAATACATTTTATCTTTACAAAAAAACATGGTGATTTTTTTCAAAGGCAATATATTGATGATTTATGGAAATGTACAAAAAAATAATGTATGATATGAAAATTAATATATCACCCATGTTTGTATTTTTAAGAAACATGGTTACATGACAATAGTTGTTAATATTACTTATTACTTGATGGAACAAATTTTGTTCCAAAACTATTACTAGGAAAGAATGTGTGAATTATAAACTTTCATCATAAATACATGTTATGATATTAAAAATGTGATGTTGACTATTTTATAGTTATCACTAAAAAATTAAAAAAAACAAGGATGAGAGGCTCATAAAAGACACAATGATTCATGAACCTATATATGTAAATGTTCCATACTTATTCAACTCATTAATGCTCATATTAATACATGCAATCAAAAAATCTTAATTTATAGTGTCAATGCTAACGATGTTGACATAGACAAAAAAATTACAATAGTAATTAAATTTATATAAATTTCATCTTTCCCATTATATTTTTCTTATATTCCATTTAATTCATCTTTGAATTTACCATTTTGAAATGTTTTTAAAACATGACATTTTGACTTACTCTATGATTCTGATAGTAAACATAAGGTTTCACATCATATAATTCAAGACAAAATGTCATGTTTTATGATGTAATTACTTCTATTAAAAAATATTTTTATGAAAGGTGAAAATACTACTTAAACAATATGCATAAAGATTACCTCTTTTTTTGAGTTGATCAGAGATAATTGTACCAAAATTAGTTTCATGCTATAAAAAATTTAATTGTCTTTATTTTCATCAATTTCAAAAATTTCATCACTCCATTTTATTTTAACCTATCCTATAAATTTTGTTTTGGGACAATATAGATTAAAGGTGTATTAAAACCAAAAATTATTTACTTGTCTCTATTTTAACCTATATGCAGCGATTTATCTCAAAAAATATTTTAATTCGAATATTACACATAACATACTTCCTATTGTGCAAAATTTCTTCTCAAAAAAATGTTTCATTAAGATCATGCATTGGAATGAAGTATACAAAAACATGATAGAAAAATAGACCATACTTTGTGCCAAAAATTGCTTCACAAAGTATTACCAATACTTATTGAGATTTCATTTTAAAAATATAATGAAACCATTTTTAATAATATTTTTCTATTATTCCAATTTAAGATCAATAGGATTTTCACACTAACTGTGATAACTATAAATTATAATTTTAAAACTAAGAAACCCAATAAAAAATTGAATTCTTATTGTAAACCTAAACTAAAACCTCAAATAGAGTTACAATAAAAGAAAAATAAAAAATAACTAATTTACCTTCCATATTAACAATAAAACTAAATGCCTTATCCTTTGATCAATTTCAATTTTCTCTTACAAGTATGTATGTGGATGCATAATTCAATCCCCAATGTAAAATAAATTTTAGCAGTGTAAGAATATGATTTGTCCATTCTCAAATAGATGCACAAGATAACTTTGATATCACTTAAATAACTTGATGGTGGATGTTAACAATGGAGGATGACACTTTAATTTATAGGCTTTCAATTGAAATTATAGAGAGATAGGAAAAGTATGGATTTGTTGGATTATGTTAATTTTGGATGGTCAATTTGAGTCTTCATCTATGTTTAAATGACCAATTCCTCATGTGTTTGAGAAATAAGGTGGAAGTTATTTGGTAGTTGAAATTTTCTCATCAATTAGTCAAGGTAGTGTTGATGCAGTGGGTTTCACCTGGGGCAGGAGGATGAGCTCCTACCTTTCACATGTCAAAATGGAAACTCCCCTCTCACCTGTGGGACTGGCGAAGCTAGAGAGGAGAGTATTTAGGTAAGGGATAGCTCCATTTGATGCAAATGAGTTGTTCTAATAAGTGCTAATACAAGTATATAGATGTATAATGGGGGGGGTGAAAAGGTAGAAGGATTATATGAAAACAAATCTACTCTAAAAGAGGTGATGCACCAAATGATTCAACCTTCTCACACTCACACTTGAAGTCAAATAAACACATACGTACACTTAAAACTTGCAGAAGGACCAGGCTGCAAGAAGCTTAACAAGGAGGCTTTAATGGAACACATAAAAAATAGAGACTCACCAAAGGTGTTGTAGAAAGGCACACTATATAGTAGCTTCTTCTATCTCTGCACTTCCAAATATAGCTCTCCTTGTCACTTGCAAAAATGGCACCTTATATACACTAGGTGTGTTGGTGTTAAACTTGTGGAAGCATTAAGAAGCAATGACTAAACACAAACTGACACTCAGACACACATAGAGATATCTAACCAAAATAGAGGTAAAAATGCATTTATTGGTTTTAGGTGAAAATTTTCCAGGGCTTCACCTTACAAATGTGGAAGATCCTTTTTCAAATGACAAGTCTATAATATATAGAGGAAGGAAGGAGGCCTTTTAGTGCCCTTTCTTACAAAATACCCATTTTCACTTTGATCATTTGGAAGAGTAAGCCACTTAAACATTAATGAGAAATTATGAGCCACACCATTTGTCTGCTTGCAAGATTGCTTCTTCAAGGTGATTACGTGGTTTGTCTACTCATTAATGTGAAATGAAGAAAAATGGGTTGCACTGTTAGCTACTTTCACCTCCTAATAATCAATTCACAGACACTGTATCACCTGCTAGAGTAATTTCTTGAATCAACACCTCCCTTCACCACTTGGACTATCTACCTGTTCTTACACTTGGTACTTTTCTCTCTTTGTTCTTTGGGCTCTTTATCTTCTTCTTACTTTGTCTCTTTCTGCTCCTTTAGCCCTCAAGGTGATCTTCTGGTGGGTCACTTCTTTTCTTGGGCTCCTTCCCTAGTTGGCACGCAAGCATTTTAAAAACCAACAGCTATTTCACCGCTTTAAGTTTGGCACCCACACACCAATCGTCACTTAGACTTTTCCTTCGGCTTTTTTTTGCTTTGTCATTTTCCTTTATTTCAGACCCTCCCAAAGGGGAAGTGTCCCTTTGGCTCTAGAGAGATATCCTTCATTTGGCCATCAGGAGCCCCTCGCAAGGGTACCTGCCCTTCGGTGACCTTTGTCTTTTCGGCCCCCTCTTCGGGTCTCTTTTGCTTTAGGATTTTTCCCATGGACAAAAGGTCCATGGGAATTGTCTACTTTGACTTCCTTGGGTCTTTTTACCTTGGGCTGGTGGCCTTCCTACAAATTCCTTCAAACTTTTTGTCTAAAGGAATTCCTTTGGACAAAAATTCTAAAAGAATTCATTTCAATGCTAAGTCCAAAAAAAAACTTCACTTTGTGGCTCTTTTCCTTTGAAGTGTTTCCTACCCTCCATAAGGGATCTTGAACCTGGAACTTCCCTCCATAAGGGCACTTGTCTTTTGGCTTTAGGATGCTCCCTTAAACCAAGTCATTGAACTGACCGATTGAGCCAAAAATGGTTCAATGGTTTAACGGTTCAAAACTACGCGTCAAGCCTTTGAACCTTCCACGGTGAACCAATTGATTGAACCAAGTGTTAAACCCATCGATTGAACCAAGGCATGAACCAAGTATTTGAACCAAATGATGAACTCGCTGATTGAACCAAGCATTGAACCAAGCAATGAACCTGCTGATTGAACCAAGTGATTGAACTCACCAATTGAACCAAGCGATTCAACCAAAGGTGTTAAACCAAGTGATGAACTGAAGGCGTTGAACCAGTTCAATATTTTAAAGGTGATAACTCTTGGAAATATTATGTCATTGAACCACTCTTCCAACCTTAAGGAAAAGTGTCTTCTGAACCATTTTAACCCTTTTTCCTTATGAATTTATTTAGACAAGAGTCTGAAGAAGCTTTGAAAAACCTTATACTCTTTGAACTGGTTCTTCATCTATCAAAAGATTACACCTATGGACTTCATGGAAAAACCAACTATTGAGTCTGTAAAAACCCAAGCTCTACAGAGTCCATAGAAAGAGACCTGCAGTGTCCATAGAAAATCAATCCCTATAGAGTCCATAGCAATAGACCTGCAGAGTCCATAGAAATAGACCTACAGAGTCTATAGAAATAGACCTGCAAAGTCCATAGAAATAGACCTATAGATTCCATGTAGAATCTATATAAATTCCATCCCTTTAGATTTTATAGACATAGACCTGTAGACTTGTGCAAAATCAAAAATGAATTTACCTAAAACATCAGAGGAAGAAGGGGACCAATTTTTTTGGGCCTGTTACACCAAAAAATGGTCAACAAATTGGTGACTCTCAGGGGAAGCATGCCTACTATTCTTAGAAGCCAGTTGCCTCAAAATCCATTGAGCACAAGGTTAGATTGTAACTTAAAGATCAGCAATAGCTCTGATAAATCTAGAACCAATCATGAAGATTTACCTCAAAAGGAAACAAAACACACACAAAGCTAAGAAAACTACTAACATGTGTAGAAATCACTTAGGGAAAATAGGAGAAAAGCAAGGAAAATATATACACGATGGAGAAGAGGCTCAGTGGTAATGCTTAAGATATATCCCATTAATAGGGATATATAGTTCTTCACCATCTAAACTAGAGAGTTGGAATACATTATGCTGTTTACACTAAGTGATTATGTATGGGCCACTCAATAGGGCATCAAATTTTGCATGCTTTCTAGGATTAGCTTGGTCTTCATCCCATTTCAAGACAATGTCTCCTTCAGAGAAACCTTTTGATGAAGATTTCTTGTTAAAGTGTCTCTTCACTTGCTGTTGGCAGCTAGTCATAAAAGCCATAGCCTGGTCCCTTACCTCTTAGAGTTCCATTAGCTCTCATAGCCTAACCTCCAAGTTATTTCCTTCTTCTAATTATAGCTAGCGAGTGAGATCCAAGGATGGCAACTCGAGTGAAATGGGGAGCCTAGCTTCCCTTCCATAGATGAGCATGTATGGTGAGTTGCCAATTGCCCTCTTCAGGGTGACCCTATCTGCCCATAGGGCTATTTTTAGCTTGGCATGCCAAGTCCTCTAATTTTCCTCCATGATTTGCTTGATGATCCTAATTAGGTTCTTATTTGTAGACTCAGCTAGTCCATTCCCTTGTGGGTAGTAATTGGATGAAGTGCTGAGATATATACCATATCTCAACACCCATTCACTTGTCTTGGTTCTTAAAAAAACTAATGCATTATCTAAGATTATGGTTGCTGGAACCCCAAACCTTGCCACTAAATCCTCATAAAAATCCAAGACTGCACTTTTGTTGGCCTCCTTTAGAGCAACAGCCTCTACCCATCTTGTGAAATAATTAGTGGCGGTTAGGACCCACTTGTGTCTAGCTCTAGAGGGAGGGTTAATCATCCCTATGAAATCTAGGCCCTATTGCATGAATGGCTGCTCCACTTGAATAGGCTATAAAGGCATGGTAGCCAACTATTGCTTCACATAAAAAAGTGTACACTTCTAGTACTTTCATACCCAGGCATGGGTGTCCCTAAAAAGAGAAGGCCAAAAATAGCTAGCTATCATTATTCTTGCTATAGTAGCCCTAGGAGCAAAATGACTACCAGCTATTCCATCATAGAACTTAGACATCACCCTATCAGCGTAACGTGAGTCCAAGCATCTTTAAAAGACTCCTAAGAGATCCTTCCTGAATAGCACTCCATCAATCAGGGCATAAAGGAGACACTAGAGTCTGAAATACCTTCTCTTGGTCCTATCAAGTGAGTGTGGGCAGTCACCAATGAGAAGTAAATGCCTCACATCTGATGTCCAATCCTTCATGATAGCTAGTTCTTCTACTATAACTGCATCAAGGATTAGCAGACCATCCTCCTTTTGCCACTTAAAGTCTACACTGAAGTGTTCACACATGCCTCTCCCTCTTACTAGTTTGGTGATCTTGATATCTACATCATATTCCATCACCTTTGTGATCCACCCTACTCTCTTCTCATTTAGATCTCAGTTAATCAAGAAATCCTTGATGTTGGGATGTGGAATCATGAGGTGGATTCTACTATTGGATAGCATGTGTCTAAATTTATTTAGACTTTGTATGACCGCCAAGACTTGCTTTTCCACATATGTTTATCTAACTTCAAAACCTTCTAGGCCTTGGCTAAAAATGCAATTGGATGCTCAAAGTTATCATCACTTGCTTGGGTAAGCATGGCAGAGATTACCTCTTCATTGCCGAAGGTGTAGAGGTTGAAATCTTTGGTGAAGTCAGGGCTGATCAAAGTAGGAGCCTGGGCTATGGCCTACTTGATTTCTTCAAAACTATATTTTCTCTATGCTGTCCATATGAACTCCTCGCCCTTCCTTAGCATAGAGGTCAATGGCTTGACCATCTCTAAAAAATTTGGGATAAATCTCTATATGAAATTTATCTTACTGAAGAAGCTTTACAGGCCTTTCTTGTGCTTAGGTAAGGACAGCTCTAGGATGGAGCAAACTCTCTCTGGATCAATAGCCAAACCCTCTAAAGAAACAATGTTACCAAGGAGATTCCCCATGTGGACAATGAACACACATTTCTTAGGATTGAGAGAGATACCAAACTCCCTACACCTCTCAAAGATTCACCTTTGGTGTTTCATGTGTTGGCTCACTTCTTTGGAGAAAACTGTCACATCATCAAGATATACCATTACAGTCTTATTCATCAGGCCTTGAAAAGCCATGTCCATAGCCCATCAAAAGGTGGTACTAGCATTAGATAGTTTGAAGGGAATTTTTCTATAATCAAACATTCCACACTTGGTTTTGAAGGCTATCTTGTGCTGGTCACAGTCTTGCACCAAGATCTGGTTGTATCCTGAATACCCATCTAGGAGGGAGAAACACTCGTTACCTATCACCATCTAGAGGATCTACTCCATGTCTGGGAGAGGATAATGGTCTTTCAAAGAGTCTCTATTGAGGTCTCTAAAATCAATGCATAGTCTGATCTCTCCATTCTTTTTCTAGATAGGAACAAGATTGGCCAACCAAGAAGAGTGTTTGATTGGAAATATTATCCTAAACTCAATCAATTTGGTGAGCTCCTTGTGTATGAGAGGCTCAATCATTGAGTTGATAGGCCTCTACTTTTTCTTGATTAGTTTGGTGCCTTCTTCTAGTTCAATGGTATGCTGGGCCAAGCTTGGGTCAAAACTCTTCAAATCACTGTACTCCCAAGTGAAGACATCAATAAATTCTTGGCACAACAAGACAAAAGCCTACCTTTCCTGGTCTGTGCACACTTTTCCAAGTGCAAGAAGCTTGTCCTTAAATATTTCCACCTTCTCATGGTGTTCCTCCTTTGTTACAATGCACACCTTGTCGCTTCTCAATTGGTCATCTCCATTGAAGATACTCTCTAGAGTGACCAAACCTTTGGGGAGCTTTTTGTTCTTCAGTTAAACAATTTGGCTACCATATTGCTGTTGTAGCTTTGCCTTGTTTTTTTTAGTGAATTTTGCTTCTTCTTGTAAGAAGAGTGTTATTTGCTAATCACTATTGAAAACCTGCCAGTTGGTGATGTTATTAGGTATAGAGGGCCAGATCACTACTTTTAGGTGACATGAGCTATGGTCTCAGCCTATTTCCTAAGGAATATCAAACTGGGCACCAACTACTGCTAGCCTATTTGCTTGCTTGTTCTGTTCTCTAGGGATGGAGGTAATATTGAAAGCACAAAATTTCCCACTAAGTCCCATACCCTATGTTTTTAGGACTTTAGTATAGAATTCTTCATCAAATTTTGGCCTCTTACCTGGTTGACAATCAGCTTGCTATCACCAAACACTTGCAGCTCTTTGATTCCTCTTTTCCTCACCCACTCCAAACCATGGATGAGGGATTCATATTCTGAAACATTACATGTGCAAGAAAATTAGAACTAAAAATCTAAAAAATACCTCTCTTTTGAAGGAGATACTAACACCACTCCACCACCAACTCCTAACTTGCTCCTTGAACTATCAAAGAATAGCTGGCATAGACCTAAACTTTCCTAACTGGCCTTCATCAGATTTGGTAGAAAAGTACCCTCTTCATGCATGTAATAAATTCTAAGGCCCACCTCCTCTCTGAATTTGTAGGGATCATGCTTGAAGTTGTCACTTCCCCATTCATCTAAGAGCAAGTCTGCAACTCCTTCAAGGGTAGAGGATGGAGATTAGTCTACTTGGAACTCTTCCTGGTCAATGATGGCATAGCTAACATTTTCTACCTTGAGTGAGTAAGATTCCAAATGATCTCTATGGAGTGGTTTAGATTTAATCTTAACTTTAGTACCATACTTGGTTCTAAAAACTAGATAAGACCAATTTGCTATTAAGTAGCCGCCTATTTTGGATGTAAAATCCCTGGACAAGCAAATGGCAAAGTAGGGAGGGACATCTGCCAATACCACATCATGAGGAATTGAGAAATTAGGGCAAGCATGTAGCATCAAGCTCAAACCTCTTACCACCCCAATTATCTTTTTTGGGGTTCCATCTAGCTATAGGACTCCCTTGGTCATTTCTTTGCATTTCAAACCTAGCTTGTCGGCTATGCATTTGGGCATCACCAAGGTGCTTGCTTCACTATCAATGATGTGATTATGCACCAATAAATCTCCTATGACCAAAGAGACATTAAAGGAGGAACCTTTTCTTCCTTCTAGGTTTGACCTGAGGTGGAAGGCTATCCATTCATCATCAAAATGTTATCATCTTTTGTTGGGACAACTTGATCATCTAGTTCTTGCAATTCCTTTTGCAGAATGTCTTTCTGCCCTAGTATTGATAGTGAATCCCATAAGGAGACGTTTATATGCAGCTTCTTCATTTGGTCAACCACATTGACTCAAGGGTTGCCTTCCTTCAAAATTTCTTTGGAATTATGTACAGCCTGAGGTGTAGGCCAAGGAGCTAGAGGTACAACTGGTGATCTAAAGCTTAAAACTTTTTGATTTGTGTGTGATGAAGAAGGTGTTGATGACATTTGGGTATTATCCTAAGCTTCTTCCATTTCCCTTATTTTAAATCTTGTGTTGGCTACAACACAGTCAGCCTGATTGTCTGTAGTGCCCACATAATTTACTAAATAGAATTCTCCTTCAAGATGATTCATGAGGGTAGAATCAGGTTGGGCCTGACTGCTACTCATGTTGGGTTGTATTGGAGCCTCAAAGACTTGGGAATGGGTGGCTTCCTGATTTTCTTGCACATTTGGGCAATAACCCATCATCTCATTTATATAAACAGCTTGTTCCTGACCATATCCCATGGCTGAATAACTTGGTTGTTCCTACACCAGATTATTTTGAATGGGCACCGTGACCTTAGATGATGAGGGGGCACTTGGGTTGTAGCCTATAAATGGTCTAGTTTGAGTAAGCTAACCCTATCCCTGATTGTAATTTTGGAAAGGGGGTCTAGGAGCTTGATCATACTGCTAGTATCCTTGGTTTGGTCAGTTAATTTGAGCTTGTTACCTTTTAAGAGCCACAAGTTCATTTGACACACTTTGCAATAGACTCTTAACTTCATGAAGCTCATTGGATGGAGTAGTAGTTGGTTTCTCTATGCTAGGTAGAGGATCTAATGTGGGAGTAGCAGTTTGAATTGGAGGTAGAATTTCAAGGAAAAGTGGCATATGGGGTCTAGGAGCTATTTTCCCAGCCTGCACTAAGCAATTTTTAAGAAGCACATGTCCTCCCATGGATTGTATCATAATAGTGATATCATTATTCAATGCTATTAAGTAATATAAGAAATCATAGCTAGGAGTAGGCTTTACCAGAATGGGGATTTTATCCCATGTCTTTTGAAACTGAGCATTGAAATCCTACATGTATTCATGTGGGGCTCTTTTCATGGTAGTCAGTTGCTCAACAAGAGAGAGGTGGTCACTCTTTTCTCCAAAATGTTCCATCAAGTGAGTTCCCAATTCATTCCAACAATTGATTGAATTTATAGTCAAAGTCCCATACCAGTCAAGAGCTTTGCCCTTGAGAGACAATGCTAGCAATCTTATTACAATATTTTCCTCAGTGACATTGTGGATATTGCAGAGATTGGAAATATTTATGATGTGTTTGATGACTATAATGGGCCCCTCTCCATCAAAGGAAGGCACACTTTTGAGGCTACAACTAGAATTGGGTCATAACATTGGAGATTCAAGGGGATCTAACCATGAAAAGTCATAAAGGGTAATGCCATGGCTATGATGGAATGTAACTTCAGCCCTGCTATGTATGTGTTCCTTAAAATAGGTCTTGGAAGGTGATTCATTGAATAAGGATGGGTCCTCTCAAACCTTAGTCTTTTTGCTAAGTTCAAAGGCAACTCAATGAAGTTTAAAGGAACACCCTTAGAAGCAGACCATGTGGTGACTTTAGGCATAGGAAGTTAGACTAGTCTTTGATTAGAAAATGAAGTTCTTACAAGTGGATTCACTAGATGCTAAAAATAATTGATTTGCTATAACAAGACCAACATTAATCCTGAAACTTTATTGAGTGTAAAATTGAGTCCCACCAGGCATGCCAAAAATTGTTGATGCAGTAGGTTACACCCAGGGTAGGAGGCTGAGCTCCTGCCTTCCACATGTCAAAATGGAAACTTCCCTCTCACCTATGGGACTAGTGAAGCTAGAGTGGAGAGTCTCTAGGTAAGGGCTAGCTCCCTTTAATGCATCTAATTTGTCCTAATAAGTGCTAATACAAGTATATAGATATATAATGGGGGGGGTGAAAAGGGAGAAGGATTATAGGAAAACAAATCGACTCTAAAATAGGTGATGCACCAAATGATTCGACCTTCTCACACTCACACTTGAAGTTAGACAGACACATACGTACACTTCAAGCTGGTAAAAGGACCAGACTATAGGAAGCTTAACAGGGAGGCTTTAATGGAACACATAGAAAATAGAGACTCACCAAAGGTTCTATAGAAAGGCACACTGTATAGTAGCTTCTTTTGTCTCTGCACTTCCAAATATAGCTCTCCTTATCACTTGTAAAAATGGCACCTTATAAACACCAGGTGTGTTGGTGTTAAACTTGTGGAAGCATTAAGAAGAAATGACTAAACACAAACTGACACTCAGACACACATAGAGATATCTAACTAGAATAGAGGTAAAAATGCATTTATTGGTTTCAGGTGAAAATTTGCTAGGGCTTCACCTTATAAATGTGGAAGATCCTTTTTAAAATTATAAGTCTACAATATATAGAGGAAGGAAGGAGGCCTTTTGGCACCCTTTTTTATAAATGACCCATTTACACTCCAGTCATTTAGAAGAGTAAGCCGCTTAAACATTAATAGGAAATTATGAGCCACATCATTTGTCTGCTTGGAATACCACTTCTTCAAGGCAATTACGTGGTTTGTCTACTCATTAATGCAAAGTGAAGAAAAATGGGTCACACTGTTACCCACTTTCACCTCTTAATAATCAATTTGTAGACACTGTATCACCTACTAGAGTAATTTATTGAATCGATGCCTCCCTTCGCCACTTGGACTATCTGCCTATTCTTACACTTGGCACTTTTCTCTCTTTGTTCTATAGACTCTTTATCTTCTTCCTGATTTGTCTCTTTCTAATCCTTTAGCCCTCCCTTGGTTGGTGCACAAGCATTTTAAAAACCAATGGCTATTTCACCACTTTAAATTTCATGCCACACACCCATCATCGCTTGGACTTTTCCTTCGGCTTTTTTTACTTTGGCCTTTTCCTTTGTTTTAGACCCTCCTAAATGGGAAGTGTCCATTTGGCTCTGGAGAGATACCCTTCATTTGGCCACTATGAGCCCCCTGTAAGGGGACATGCCCTTCGATAGCCTTTGTCTTTTTGGCCCCCTCTTCGGGTCTCTTTTGCTTCGGGCTTTTTCCCACAAAGAAAAACTCTATGGGAATTGGCTGATTTGACTTCCCTAGGTCTTTTTGCCTTGGACTGGTGGCCTTCCTATGAATTCCTTCAAACTTTTTGTCTGAAGGAATTCCTTCAGACAAAAAGTCTAAAAGAATTTGTTTCAATGCTAAGTCCGAAAAAAAATTAACTTAGCGGCTCTTATTCTTTGAAGTGATTCCTGCCCTCTATAAGGGCTTTTGAACTTGGAAATACCCTCCACAAGGGCACTTATCCTTTGGATTTAGGATGCTCCCTTGAACCAAGCCATTAAACTGACTGATTAAACCAAAAATGGTTCAATGGTTCAACACTGTGCGTCGAGCCTTTTAACCTTCCATGGTGAACCGAGTGATTGAACCAAGTGTTGAACCCACTGATTGAACAAAGGTATGAACTAAGTGTTTGAACCAAATGATGAACCCACTAATTGAACCAAGAATTAAACCAAGTGATGAACCAAGCAATGAACTCGCTGATTGAACCAAGCAGTTGAACTCGCCGATTGAACCAAACGATTGAACTGAAGGCATTGAACTAAGTGATGAACTGAAGGCATTAAATTGGTTAAATGGTTCAAAGGTGCTAACTCTTGGAAAGATTATGTCATTGAACCACTCTTCCAACCTTAAGGAAAAGTGTCTTCTGAACCATTTTATCCCTCTTTCCTTATGAATTTCTTCAGACAAGAGTCTGAAGAAGCTTTGCAAAACCTTGCACTCTCTGAACTGGTTCTTCATCTATAAAAAGATTACACCTATGGATTTCATATAAAATCCACTACTGAGTCCGTAGAAACCCAAGCTCTACAGAGTCCATAGAAAAAGACTTACAAAGTCTATAGAAAATCAATCCCTATAGACTCCATAGAAATAGACCTGCAGAGTCTATAGAAATAGACCTGCAGAGTCTATACAGAGTCTGTAGAAATTCCATCCCTACAGATTTTATAGAAATAGACTTGTAGACTTGTGCAAAATCAAAAATGAATTTGCCTAGAACATCAGAGGAAGAAGGGGACCAATTTTTTTGGGCCTGTTAGACCAAAAAATGGTCAACAGGGAGTTAGATGATGCATCATGTTATTTGAAAGGTTTAATTATGGTTCAAAAATTGGTTGAGAAAGTTAATGAAGTGGTTGGATGACTTAACACTTCATTGAGAGATATGTGGAAGATATTTAGCGACATAAAAATTCTATATTTTAATTAGTTTTTAAGATTTATGTATGCATCATTAATTAATTAATATGTACATTTTTAATTATTTTAAAAAGGGAGGGAAATGATGTTATTGGACCATTGGATATAATTAAAATTTAGGGTGGTGGTTGAATAAGTGTGTTAATATAAATTAAATATAATTGTGAAAATAAATGTTGTCAAATTTTGGTGTCTATATTTGGACCTATTTGAAATATTGTTATGGCTAGAAGAAGTGTTTTTCCCTAGCACACAAACACACTCATCTTAAAATTTCAAATACGGACCCATTATTAATTGAATATCCCTATTCAAGGTATTATAAAATAGAATTCTATGACATGGATTTTTAAAATCACAAGATTAATTAATATATATGATGCTAGGAGGAATTTATCTACTATTCTTGATTTATATTATTTGCTTGATGTGACTAATAATAATTTATCTCATTAATTGTAATATGTTTTAAGTTTATAAGAGTGTCAAAGCTATGAATAAGACATACACATGATTTAAATTTTTCCTTTGATTTTAGTTTTAACTTAAAACTTATATGTACTTATCATATTTTAATTTATGAGCTAACTCAGAAGACATGTTTTCTTTTAGTTTGTTCTTTGCCTATTTTTTATATCAATTATGTTATTATAT
>JARHVA010006214.1:905000-971201 GCA_037957365.1 Torreya grandis
ATATTACCTAAAATAGATCAAATTAAGTGCATCCCTCACTAAGGAAGAATGTGACATTTTACATCTCTTTTGAAGGAATTTATTAACATATTTGCCTAGGTCTATTCTAACATCCCAGGTTTAGACCCTGCCTTAGTTTTACACAACCTTGTGATACACCTTGATACCAAAACTGTGAAGCAAAAAATATGAAAAATGCATCCTCACATTAATTTATTAGTTACGAAAGAGTTAGAAAAACTCTTAGAAGTGAGATTTATTTGACTGATCGACTATTCAGAGTGGATATCAAATGTTATTATAGTCAGTAAAAATCTAGAAGGAATCAAAATTTGCATTGATTTTAGAGACATAAACAATGCCAACCCCAAATATTATTTTCTTCCAAACATTAAAATGATAATTTGATAGTTGGGTATGAAATGCTTTCATTAAAGGATGGATTCCCAAGATACAACTAGATATGGATTACACTAAAATACCAACATAAAATAACATTCACCACTCCATAGGAAATATTTTTTTATTAGTTTATTCCATTTGGTCTCAAAAAAATTGGGTCAACATAAGAAAGATCCATGACCATCATATGTAATGATATGATGCATGGCATTGTTAAAGACTATGTCGATGACATACTAGGTAAATCAAAGACCAGGTTTGATCATCCAAAAGCTCTAAGGAGAATATTTAAGAGACTTCATGAATACCAGGTTAGAATAAATCCTAATAAATTTGTTTTTGAAATTACTTCAAGAAAATTTCTTGGCTTTATTGTGTCTTATAGAGTTATTGAAATCAATCCAGGCAAAGTATAAGCCATTATCAAGATACCACCACCTTCCAATTTAAAGCAACTCCATATTTTATATGGAAATATTTAGTCTATCATACACTTCATATCTTAGTTAGATGATAAATTCCATCTATTTGCATACCTACTTAATAAGGGTGTTACATTTTATTAGGATGATTAATGCCAAAAATCCTTTCAGCACATCAAATAATATCTTGCCAATCTGCATATTTTATTGCCACTAATGTTAAGAAATCCATTCATACTGCATCTATCTACCATAGACAAAGCCCTGAGGGCACTCCTAGCTCAACATGATGACAATATAAAATAACATATCATGTACTATCTAAGCTATACACTAGTTGTGCATGAACATAATTATATGCCCATTGAAAAAGCTTGTTTAGACATGGTCTTTATAACTAGGAAACTATAACATTACATGTTAAACAACAAAATCATGGTTATTTACAAAGTATATATGCTCAAATATCTATTATCTCAAATATATTTCTAAAGTTGTATGACTAAATGGATCATGCTTCTTAGTGAGTTTGAGATTGAATATGTCAATTAGAAGGCTATCAAAGGACAAGTACTTGCATATCAATTTACTAAAGCTCTAATTATAAATACAAAACCTCTAGCATTCCAATTCTTCGATGATTCCATCATGAACATCATTGAAACACCTCTTGTGGAGTAACACTGGAAGCTATATTTTAATGGATCATTCACAACACATGGATTGGGTATAGGACTTTAGTTTATTACACAAGGGTATCTCATCCCTAAATAATTTAATATAAACTTTATTTATACTAATAACATGGATGAATATGAAACACTTGTTATAGGGCTTCAATAGGAACTATAATGGAATATTCAATATCTCAAGGTTTATGGTGATTTTTAGTTAATCATCAATCAGGTTACAAATCTCTTTTAGACCAAAGATGATAAGTTGGTGCCATACAAGGCAATGGTGGACACTCTCACAAAGTAATTTTTTGATATAAAATTAAACACAACCAAAGTACAATAATATAATATTAGATTCTATGTCCACCTTTGGCTCTTTGATATATCATTCAGGCAAGGTTAAAGAATATTAATTTCTTGTTCAAAACCTTATAGCACCAAGTCATAAACCTTCAACTATTACAATAATCTATGATATTATTGGCCCTAGCTCTATATGGTATTAAAATCATTATGCCTACCTTCATGACAAAATTATGCCACAAGACCTATCATGTGAATTTTTCAAGGCCTCTACCCACCATGCTATATGTTATAACTTACTTGGACCAACCCTTTATCACCACAATTTTTATGGAACTCTACTTCATTATTTAACTTCAATAGAATCAACATTAGAATTATGGGAAGTTCATGAAGGGGTATGTGGATGCCACACTAGAGGAGTCATCCTTTCTTAAAAACTCCTACATATTAGGTATTATTGGCCTACTATGAATGCAGATGTAATTATTTATGTCAAAAGGTCCAACAAATGTCAAAGTCATGCTAATCTAATTCATGCCTAAGACAAGACACTAAAACCAATGTTTACACTATGGATATTTGCTACATGGGGCCCTGATCTTATTGGGAAGATTAATCCAACCTCATATAATGTCCATAAAGACATTCTTACTACTGTAAAATATTTCACTAAGTGGGTTTAAGCTATACCCCTTACTTATGTGACTATAAAGCAAATCTATAAGTTCATCTTTAACCATCCAATTTGTCATTATGGTATCCCATCCAACATTATATTTGATAATGGTGGATCATTTAATAAAAAGGATGCCAAATCACTGTGTCAAGTACAAAATTACCCAACATTTTTATACCACCTATTACCCACAAGGCAATGACTAGGAAGAAGCATCCAACAAAACCATTATCAACATCTTTAAGAAAATATTTTCAATGATGTTGGCCACAATTGGTACCTAAAAATATTTCATGCCCTCTAGGTATATTGTACCCTAGCAAGAGCCACTCCATATTCCCTAGTTTATGGCACTAAGGCCATTCTTCCCATTGAGGTAGAGTTACCTTCTTTGTGAATATCTTTAAATAATGTCTTAGATGATGAATATTATCTAGTAGCTCACATGCAAGATCTAGATTTAATTGATGAAAAATTCATGGGCAAAATCAACAATTTTGATGTTTACTATAATTGATCCCATGGCCATTATAATCAGTAGGTCATACGCATAGAATTTAAGTTTCATGATATTGTACATAAAGAAAATTGAAAGAATACCATGGCCAATAAAAAACACAAAGACAACTTTAAACTCAACTGGATGGGCCCATACATAATTATTGTAAACTATGTTTTTGGGGCATATAGGCTCACTACACTAGACATAAATTAACTTGATGAGTTGATGAATATTATACACCTCATGTATTACTTAAATTGTGAGACCTAGAGTGTTGTCTATGAGGACCATTTCTATTATACGATAATATTAACATTCTTCTTTGTACCAGACCATTATATCATAAATTATTCTACCATACCTTTCCTATCTTATACCCTCCTTACCCAACCCCTTTGAGATTTGTTCTAATCCATTGGTTCTACAAGTACCTTTGAAAAATAAGCTTCTAATCATGTTTCATAGTTGATTCAAAATTCTAGATGGAGGTTGTATTTTTTAAGTAGTATGAAAGTGGTTTTGTAATTACATCCTTCATTTTTTTTTGTATTTTATACCAAGTGGGCTTGATTATAACTACCTTTAGACAAATCAGGGTACCACCATCATGCTACTAATTATAACTACCTATGGTAAAATTAGAATCATTGACTTATGTCACTATTTTATAATTATAACATTCTATGGGAGAATTATGAATAATATTGTTTATCATGCCTTGAAGTACCACCTTGCCATTCTTATGTTGTATTGTGCTATTTGCCTACTTTTCTTACTTTATGAATTTATTTCTACACTAGTCAAATTCCTCCACTATAAAGTAGAACTAAAGTGAATTGTGGTCCCATCCTGAAACTATGTAGGTAGTGCTTGAATCATGTTGAGGTTAGCTCAGTCACTCATTTTCCACACTCTGCCCATTTCATAAGCAACCTAAACCATGATCTCACCATTTTGTAATCAATTTCAAGTTTGAATGCTCTCCCCATGTTGTGAGATTAGACCATTTAGTGTCTCATCATTCTCAATCGAGTTGATAAACTTCAAAAATTACAAAAACATTTGAAAATGATATAGAAAATACAAGAACAAATAACATCGACCACTTCTTTGCCTTAATGATTCTAGGATATTTATCTATTTCACAAGAAACTACTTGTCATTTAGTTTCCCCATCCTTACTAGCCTCACATCCCACACCCTCACCATTTTGCAAGCCCATTTCCATATTATTATACTAAATTGATAATGTTTTCTTGATCATCATTTTACTATATCTCATATCCTAGGATAACTACATTTAGCCTAAAGTTTATGTTGGATCTTGGATCCATGAAACTATGTAGGTAGCATCCACTTACCTAATTCATTAAAGTCAACTTAGCCACCCCCTTCCTTTTATTCTATTCCCCCATTTTTATTTGTTTATTTTATTGTCTCCTATAATCTAAGGGAAATGTTCATCATCTTGTTTTCTATCTATTTGCATTAACATTGTACATTTTCTATTTTTGTTTCATTTAATCTCTTTTTTTTGTTTGGTTTTTTCTTTTTTCAGGTGTTTTATTTGTTTATTCATTTCTTGTGCCTTGATTAAATCTATGTGCTTTCATGGGGTGATTATTTGTGAATTATTCTTGAATCCATCCATATTTATATGTTAACATTATAATCATGGTTTTTATCATTGATGTATTGTTTTCAAATATTTAGTAGATCACATGTCAGTCCTTATCCATATTTTAGGTAAGTAATCATGATGTTTTATCATGATGTATACCATCACATGCTACCAAAAAAATCATCTCAATAATTATTATAAGTAATGCATCCATGATACTCCTTGGCACCTAAAAAATCCTTGATCTAATCTAAATCATTCCCAAATATAGATTAATTAAAACATGAAAGAATATTAATCCTTACTAGTTAAGACATGCATCTCCATACTAACAGGTTTCCCAAATTAATATTTCTCCTTTATATTGGTGACTATGGATTTAGTTAGTATGCCTCATTATCATATTTTCCATCATCAAGGTACCAATGATTATAACTACCTCTAGGCAAATCATTATCTCTCATCCCACTTATGCTATCAATGATTCTATCTACCTTTTGGTAAATAATTATGTATCATTCCACCTACTAAACCAATGGTGCTAACCACCTATGCTCAAATCATAACATTTTTATCTATTTAGAGGTTAATTATTATAACCTCATTTGGGCAAATAGTTATCTTTATTTTTCCCAACTAGGGTGCATTTTCATTATGATAATGTTTATAATTACCTTTGGGAAAACCATTATCTTTATCTACCCAATTGGGGCATGTTTTTATCCTAACAATGATTATAGCCACCTATGGGTAAATCAATATTTTTGTTTTTACTGATTATAATTGACTTTGATAAAATCATTCTCTTGTTACCCTAAGCCTTTTTTAGTCATTATAACCACCTTTGGGCAAATAATTACCTTTTTTTTTATCACACCTATGCCAATGATTATAACTACCTATGGGAAAATCATCTTATTTTTCTATATAAATATGGTAGCTCCATATGCCACTGATTATAACCACTTATGGGAAAATTAGTCTCTTTAACCCTTTTTCTCCTTTTGGTCCCATCATTTCCTTCTTTCGAGGGACTGCTCACCAACCCTTTTTATTGATCACTCTCTTGAGTGGGCATCTATAGTTCATCCATTACCATTAAAGTCATAAGATTATAGGACCCTTTCATTATTTTAAAAGACATTATTGTGCCTATTTTTGTAAATATTGTCATTGATATGAAAGGTCTAGCATTGGTGATAAAGGCCCTATAGCATTTAATGATGTTATTAATATTCATATCTTGGCTAATGTGTGTTGATATTTATTTAATATTAACAAATATATTTTTAATTGTATAAAAGTCAAAAGAGGGCCCATGGATAAGTCAAAGAGTCATGGGGTAAAGACAAAAGAGGGATGGGATGAAATTTCTCATGAAGAGTCATCTTGAGG
Source organism: Torreya grandis (assembly GCA_037957365.1). Classification (NCBI taxonomy): domain Eukaryota; kingdom Viridiplantae; phylum Streptophyta; class Pinopsida; order Cupressales; family Taxaceae; genus Torreya; species Torreya grandis. Next base: position 911,002 of record JARHVA010006214.1, read on the forward strand.
AGTTCCAAGAGTCACCAAGTGAAGAAAAAAGAGGGTATGGCACATTTTTCCATTAAGAGTCACCTTAAGGAATTCTAAAGGTCACAAAGATAAAGAAAAAAGAGGAAAGGATGCATTTACTTATGAAGGATCACCATGTGACTTTTTAACTTCAAGGATACAAAGGGTCATGTAAGTTTGGTGCCATTTTCCATGAGGATTGAAGGGTCATAAAGGGTGAAAGCCAAATGTCATTTAGAAAGATATAAATAAAGATTTGAGAAGCCATTTTTTATATGCAAGAAATTGTATGGTTTTGTAATTGTTTTATATAATAAAAGAAGAGAGAAAAGTAGCATATATTGTATAGTTCTATCATTTGTTGAGTAATCAAAATTGAGAGATAGTTATGTTTTATACACAAGAGGGGTTGGTGATCTTGTGGATTGGTGCTCATGTGGGTTGTTACTCTTGAAATTTGTTACTTGCAAACTTTGTAATTTGATTTGGTGCTCATTCATATACTTGAGATTATTTTCCATGGTTTTTCCCACTTTGGGTTTTCATGTAAAAATCTTCTCTCTCTCTCTCTCTCTCTCTCTCTCTCTCTCTCTCTCTCTCTCTCTCTCTCTCTCTCTCTCTCTCTCTCTCTCTCTCTCTCGTGTGGTGTATGTTATTGTTTCAGTTTTATTGCATATCTTTAATGTGTGATTAAGTAGATTAAAATAGACTAGATTAAGTAAAATATATATAATATATTGATTCACCCCCTCTCAGTATATTTCATGCTTAAAAATAGGAATCAAAGTAGGTTCCTTTTGAAAAAAAATTATATCTTAAAGGTGGATTGGGTAAAGCATGATGGCTATATCACATGAAGGTTTTTATATAGATAAGGCAATTTTTTTTTATGGGACAAATTATAATTTTTGGAGCATAAGGATGAGGACTTATTTTATGGTCGTTGGATTTAACATTTGGCAAGTAGTGGTAGAGGAATATGAAGAGCCACAGATAATTGTAACTACTCTAATGAAAAAGAAGGCAAGTGAAAATAATGTTAAAGCTTTAAATGTTATTTTATGTGGTTTATGTGAATCAAAATTTGTTAAAGTTATGCAATGTAAATATGCTCATGAAACTTGGGTAAAGCTTAAGATTATTTCCAAAGGTGATGGAAAGGTTCAGCAAGCTAAGCTTCAGACTTTCATAAGATAGTTTGAGAGTTTGAAGATGGAAGAGGAAGAAAATATAGCAAGTTACTTTTTTTAGGTTGATCAAATAGTTAATCAGATTCAAGGTCTTAGAGAAAAGTTAGAAGAATTAATTGTGGTACAAAAAGTTTTTAGATCTCTACCATTGAGATATGATGCAAAAATTTTAGCAATTGAAGAGATGAATAATTTTGTGAAACTAAAGATGGATGAGCTACATGGTATTCTTAAGACATATGAGATGTGAACCAAACAAGAGAAAACCTAAAAAAGAGAAGCTATTTTCAAGACATCAAAGAAAGAGAAGGCTAAGATTCAAGAATCAAGTGATAGTTATAGCATTGATATAGATGACAACAGAGCTATATTCATTTGAAAGCTGAAAAAGGGCACAGGTAAAAATCAAGGAAAATTACCTTTTAAATATTTTAATTGTGAAAATATTGGACATTTTGCAGCTAAGTGCCTAGATAAGGGTAATGGTGACAATAAAGAAGGAAAGTCTACATACAAGAAGAATTTCAAATGAAAATTCAAGAAATTATTCAAGAAGAAGAGTTTATATTCTAAATATCCTAGCTTAATCAAAGATAGTGAAGTCAATGATTCAATAGAAGAAGAGATTCTATTCATGGTCATACATGAAGATGCATCTACAAGAAAAAGTATAGATGATCAAGAAGAAGAATAGTAAGAAGCTAAAGTGAATCTGGAAGGAGAACTTGTTTGTGCCATAGAAAATTTAAAAGATCTTGAGAAGAAGAATTGATGATTGAATCTCTAGATCAATAAAAATGAAGAGTCAAAATAAAAAAATTAAGATCTACAAGCACACTTTGAATAAACTAAGAAGAATGAAAAAGATCTAATGACAAAGTTACAAAAAGTAAGTGAAGAATGTGAAAGGTATGTTATTGAAATTTCTTCTTTAGAAGTAGATATTGAGAAAATAAATAAAGCATTCAATGATAGAGCAAACAATGATTCAAAATTTAAGAATAGCACTAATATGTTGAATAAGATATTAGAAATTCAAATATTAATGTCAGATAAGACAAGTATTAGATTTTAAAAAGAGAAAAGGGAGGCCACTAATTTCATAAACAAGGTTAACATAGAAAAAGGAAAGATCTATAATGAAGCTATTACAAAAGAGGAAATAAAAAAGGAAGAAGTTAAGAATATAGAGGCCATATCAAATAAAGAAGGCTAAAAGGAATAGAGCTACAACAATCAAGTAGGTCATAGATACACAAATAGGTCCTATTTTTATGGTTACTATTTTTATTATAATGGATATGGTCATAATAAAATACAATGTCAAAAAAGGGCCAACAATCTCAAAGATAAGGAGAAGAAAACTCATGCAGAGTCAAGTAGAAGCCACAACTCTTTTATTCATTTATCAAGTTTTAATGAAGAGGCCATAATATGTTACAAGGAAAAAAACTTTAGACACATAGCTTAGTACTGTAGAAGAATGTTTGATTTAGTCAAGAAGGACCATAGTTTCAAGGCTCCATTCATCAAGAAGAAAATTTAGATAAGTTTACGGTAAAAGAAACAACTTGAAAAATCTATGTTGATGCAGATATCTTTGCATGCAAGAAATGAATTAAATCCATGGTTCATTGACCATGGATGTTTGAGTCACATGATAGGAGACAAGAATAATTTCATAACCTTGAAGAAGATCAATGGTGGCATAGTGAAATTTAGAGATAATACTACTTGCAAAATTTCCAAAAAAGGTACACTAAGTTTGGATAATGGTAGAACTAAAACTGAAAATGTTTTGTAAATAGGTCTTAAGCATAGTATTTTGAGTGTAAGTCAAATGTGTGATCAGGGGCACACAATAAATTTTTATGCAGAAGGTTGTGAAATTAGAAGAAAATATTTAGATTTGTTGGTTGTAGATGCTTAAAGAACAGGTAATAATTTATATATGTCATTAGACATCAAAGGTCAAAGATGTTGTTTGACTCAGATTGAATATAGTTGGCTATGGAATAGGAGAATGGGACACATAACTTTTGACAATATTGTCAACATCAATAAGAAGTAAGTAATAAAAAATATTCCAAAGATTATAAATCCATCCAACACACTTTGTGAACCTTGTTAGCATGGGTAGTAGGCCAAAAGGTGGTTTAAAACAAAAGAATACTCAACCACTCAGATGTTAGAGCTTGTTCACACTAATTTGTGTGCACCTATGAGAAATCAAAGTACTCAATGTGAGAAATATTTCATGTTACTTATTGATGATTTTTCATGTATGACTTGGGTAATATTTTTAAATAAAAAATCAGAAGCTTTCAGATATTTCAAAGCATTAGTTGAGAATAAAACTAGTTTGAAGAATAAGTTCCTAAGATCAGATTGAGGAGGAGAATTCATGTTAAATCATTTTATTGAGTATTTTGAGTACCATTTAATAATGAGACATTATTCAGTAGTTAGAAATCTATATAAAAATGGATTATTTAAATGAAAAAATATAATAGTTTAGGAGATGGTGAGGACAATGCTAAATGAATCCAAAATACTAGATAAATATTATAGAGAGGTAATTAGTAAAAAAATGCATATCTAGAATAGAGCATTATTGAGAGTCAATAGTGACAAGACTCTTCATAAGCTATGGAAATACAAACCACCTATAGTTGATTATTTTAGAGTTTTCAACAATAGATGCTTTATAAGGAAAACTGATGAAAAACTTAGTAAGATTGAATCCAGAGCATATAAAGGTATATTTCTTGGTTATTCTTGAAAAAGTAAATCTTATAAATGTTATAAAAAAATAACTAAGAAGATATTTGAAAGTGTAAGTGTTAGGATAGAAGAAGATGGAACATAAAGAATTAGTGATCCAATAGACATTCCTGAAATCATTGAAGAGGAATATTTTGAAGAATCATATAAAGATGAGAAGGAGGAAAAGGACACCAAAACCCCATCCAAATATGTCTAGAGAAATATTAATGAAAGTGACATCATCAAGGACATAAATAAATGAAGTCACACTAGAAGAATGATGGTAAGTGAATTTGAGCAAGTTAATTTCTCTTTGTTATCCAAAATTTAGCCTAGAATGTTTTCATAAGCTAAACATGATAAGCATTGGGTTAAGGCAATGGATGAAGAATTAAATCAAATAGAAAATAATTATACTTGGGAATTAGTGCCTAGACCAAAATATCATAATGTGATAGGAATGAAATGGGTTTATAGAAATAAGTTGAATGAAAATAGTGAAGTGACCAGGATTAAAGAAAGATTAGTATGTAAAGGATATGCTCAGATTGAAGGAATAGATTTTGAAAAAACTTTTGCACTAGTGGCAAGGCTAGAGGCTATTAGAATGTGTCTTTCACATATAATGTTTAAAAAAATTCAAAGTGTTTTAGATGGATGTCAAATATACCTTTTTAAATGGGAATCTAGAAGAAGAGGTCTACATTGAGCAGCTTGAGGGATTTATTATCTCAAATGATAGTAGCTATGTATGTAGATTGAAGAAAACATTGTATGGATTGAAACAAGCTCCCAAATCTTGGTATGCAAGACTTAATAAGTACCTACAAGATCAAGGTTTCAAGAGAGGATTTGTTGACATTAATATTTACATCAAAATAAAAGGTGAGCATTAATTGATTGTTGTAGTATATGTTGATGACATAATTTTTAGATTAAACATTGAAGATATGATAAAAGAATTTTATGATAATATGCAAAAAGAATTTGAGATGTCTATAATTGGATAATTGTCATTTTTCTTAGGGTTGCAAATATTTTAGTCAGATAAAGGAATTTTCATATTTCAAAGTAAATATGCCAAGTAATTGTTGAAGAAATTTGGTTTTGAGGATTGTGCATTATTTGGCACACCAATGAGTATAAGAAATAAGGTAAGCAAGGATGAAGATTCAACTATTACAAATCAATCTTTGTATGAATCTATGATTGATAGTCTTTTATATTTAACATCATTGAGGCTAAACATCATGCATGTATTAGGTATGGTTACAAGATATCAATCATCTCCAAAATATAGCCATGTTCAGTTGGTGAAGAGAATATTTAGATATATCAAGGGGACATTAGATTATGGATTATGGTATCCCACAGGTAGAGTTTTCAGTTTGTTTGCTTATAAAAATTCATATTGGGTAGGTTAATTGGATGACAAAAAGAGTAAAAGTAGAGGATATTTCTTCCTCGATGGTAGCTTAGTATCATGGCTATGTAAGAAGCATAATTTAGTATAAATTTCTATATCTGAAGTAGAATCTATATTAGTGTTATTATGTTGTACTTAAGTGCTTTGGATGAAGCAAATTTTGGAAGATATCAAGGTAAAATATGATGAACCTATTTCTATTTTTTATGACAACACAAGTGCTATTAATATTTTTAAGAATCTAGTGATGTAATAAAGAACAAAACATATTCATATCAGATATCACTTCTTGAGAGAGAAAGTTGTAGATCAATAGGTTAAGATGGAATATATTAGTACTATAGAATAAATTGTAGATATTTTCACAAAGGCACTACCAAAATAAACATTTGAGTATTTATGGGAGAAGTTGGGAGTAATTTATTTTACTTCTTACCATTGAGGATCAGCATCAATTGAGCGAGAAATAAGTGTTAGCTCCATGATAATCCCTTTTCCATTGATGTCAAAGGGGAAGAAGAATATAAATATGTATAGGAAAATGTATAGCTATAGGTGAAAAAATAGGTATAAGGAATAGGTATAGGTTACTACAAAAATGGGGAGTTACTGTATGTTTTTTAGATTGCAGTATGTGCAGGTTGGCATGTGCAGTGTAGGTTTCAGGATATGGTAGTTTCATTTTTAGGTTTCCATCAATGATAAAGGAGGAGATTTTTGGAAATATTTTCATTGATGTCAAAGGTATAGCATTGGTGATAAAGGCCCCATAGAATTTAATGATGTTTTTAATATTTATATCTTGGATAATGTGTGTTGATATGTATCTAATATTAACAAATATATTTTTGGTTGCATAATAGTCAAAAGAGGGCCCATGGACAAGTCAAAGAGTCATGTGGTAAAGATAAAAGAGGGATGGAAAGAATTTTCCCATGAAGACTCATCTTGAGGAAATATAAGAGTTACCAAGTGAAGACAAAAGAGGGTATGGTGCATTTTTCCATGAAGAGTCACCTTAAAGAATTCAATAGGTCACCAAGATAAAGACAATAGAGGAAATGATGCATTTTCTTAAGAAGGGTCACAATGTGACTTTTGAAATTCAAGGATACAAAGGGTCATGTAATTTTTGTGCCATTTTCCATGAGGATTGAAGGGTCACAAAGGGTGAATACCAGAGGTCATTTGAAAATATATAAGTAAATGCTTGATAAACCATTTATTATATGCAAGAGAGTGCATGGTTTTGTAATTATTTTATATAAGAAAATAGGATAGAAAATAAATAGATATTGTAGAGTTCTATCATTTATTGAATAAGTAACATTGAGAGATAGTTATGTTTTATACACAAGAGGGGTTAGTGCTCCTATGGGTTGGTGGTCACAAATAGTTGTTGTGTTGGTGCTCAGAAAAGGGGTTGGTGGTCCTGTAAGTTGGTACTCATTCATATACTTGAGATTTTTCTCCATGGTTTTTTCCACTTTGGGTTTTCACATAAAAATATGCTCTCTCTCTCTCTCTCTCTCTTTGATTTTTCTCCATGGTTTTTTCCACTTTGGGTTTTCACATAAAAATATGATCTCTCTCTCTCTCTCTCTCTCTCTCTCTCTCTCTCTCTCTCTCTCTCTCTCTGTCTCTCTCTCTCTCTCTCTCTCTCTCTCTCTCTCACACACACACACACACACACACACACACACATGTGGTGCATGTTATTTAGTAAAAGATATATAATATATTGATTCATCCCCCCTATCAGTATATTTCATGCTTAACACCTATAGCTTTGAATGCCTTCCTAAACAAAACTAAAATATAGACACCTAAAATTGGCCACAACTATCTTTTGACTAGACATTAGACCAAATCCTACCAACCATTAAAAATTAAGCCTAAGAATCAATGAAAGTCCCAAATTTTCTTGTGCATCATTCATCAAGTCTTAGAATCATGTGGAGACATCCTTAATTGGGGTATCCTATTGTATGAAATAATAAACTCTAATAGATTCATCCCTAATCACTCTATTACATCACAATAGTCAATTTGTCCAATGGACCTATTAAGTGGGGCACTTGCACACTTAAATAAAATCTTAAGAATTATAAAAGGCTAATTATAATTAATTAACAAGATAAACTAAATTAAAAGCCTAGTTGAATTATCCATTTGAAATTAATGAATAACTAGAAAAGGAAATTCAAAAATTCAAAATATCCTAGTCTTTTATCATTACCTTTATGAGTTTTCAATCTCTTTGAAAACATCCTAAAATATCTATTTTAGAGATCCATGCCTGGTAATTACAAATCATAATTACTTTAAAACTATTAACTCTACTGGGGTTATATTTGATCCACCTAGGTTAGGTTGGAACCCAATTCAAGCATTAACTTCACCCTAACTCACCTTGGGTGAGTTTTAAATCCTTAGGATATAAATATAATGTCATGCCTCTTGAATTAAAGAAGATCTCATAATCCAAAGTTATAATTCAAATTCAGAGAAAGACATAAAATATTTTGTTGCGAGTAGTGTTATAATTCCAAAAACCTAAGCCAAGCTACATAAATAAATATCAAATCCATGATTCTAAGGAGAGAAGGAGCCAAAAAGCTTCATTTTCCAAAAACTTATTTATGTAAAATCTGATAAATCCACTAAAAAAATAATTTGTATCTCTCAAGGAAGGTAAATGATTTTGTGTCTTTAATGTTTTAGTTATGCTTTCATTTGGTTTTTTATTACTAATATCTTCCTAAGTTCTAGGCTATGAGTGAAAGTGTTAGTGTTTTTTTATTTTAAGTTTTATTACTTAAACTAATACTATAATAACCTTCCTTCTTGGATTCCTATGATCATATTTTGAATTCTCTTTTGTATGTTAGTCATAATCCCCCCTCATAGATGTGTTAAATAAATCTTTAAAAAAGTAGTAACCTTTCATTATATATGCTTAAGTTTATAAAATTTATTTTTTCTTTGGAATTCTGATTGTGCTTGATTATTGATGTGTTCCTAGCAGCTTGTAACAAACATTGGTTTTTGATTACTTTCCCAACCTTTAGTTCAAGTGTTAGATTATAAAGGTTTCATTTTGCTTGACCCATATTCCTCCTTTTATGCCTTACCTTTCTCTCTTTTTTATCTCCTTTTGGTCCTACCCACCTTAGGTTAGATCCATCATATATCCATCCATCTCAAGTATATCTAGACTCATCCATATTCGAACCCATTAATGGTAAACAACTACTCTACCCATTGTTATTCCACTAATAAGTTGTTTAGAAAAACCAATATACTATAACTTATGCCTTGGAGTGAACTTCAATAATAGATCCTAAAATGATAGAGGATACCTCATAAGTTTTTTTGGGTGTGCATAAAACTCACATCAATAGAAATATATCAAGCACTAGAAGGAGGGATTGAAGCTCCACCCTGGCTAGTTAGTTCTACTATCAAAATTACTAGACCCATACATGATTTACACAATAACCCTTAGAAGTATCTTCCTTCATTTTTTCCCTCAAGAGGTAGGATTACTAAAGAACACATAAATGGATTTAAGATCACCCTTAGAATATTAAATTTAATTGATGAAGATGTGGCATGCATAATGTTTCCTTTCATATTATAAGAAGTTACTTATGGCTAGTTTTTTAATATCTCAGAAGGATAACTTACATCTTTGGATCAATGTTAAGACACCTTTTTGGCATAGTTTGACCAAGTCACTAGAACAAGTGTTGTTTACAAACACTTAACAAGCATGATAAGAAAACCAAGTGAGCCAATTTTATTCTTCAATTTTAGGTTCCAGAAGATGTATAACTTACTTGAAATTGCCTACAAATATGTTGATACTTTAACCCTAAAATGTATAAGAATGCCCTGAACCCTATGACTGATATTTTTATACATAGAGATGTTGATGTTTATGCACTACCTTTGACTTATTATAGAGTATTCAATATGGTAAAATAATTAATCCCCAATATGAAATCATTATCCCCGTTTAGTCTTGGTCTTATTTTCTTGGATTTACCCCCAATCCCAAATGTAAATTAGAATAGTGTGGCATAAAACCATAATTGTATATACTCTCATGTGTTTTTAAGTCATTATCCACCTAATCATCACCTTATCTTATTGAATAATTCTATGCTTAACTAGTAAAACTAGATTCAATATTTGATACCAATGAATACTACTACTACATAGGATACTAATTATAATTTTAAAAAATATAATTGGAATATATTAATATGATGGTTCATAAATTGAGAAATGATATTTTGAACATGTAGAAATACATGATTAACACTAGAGGAAAAAATAAAAATCACAATTTTGGATTACAAAGGTACAAAAAGTCTTCCAATAGGTATAGAAATAATACAGAGTATTAGCCACCTAACATAGCACAAAAAATAAATATCATGGAATTTTCTTATCCTAATTAGTTCTAATTTCACAACACAACATAACATGTTGAGCTATATTTCATAGAGTTATGCACTCCCTTAGATATCTTTCATAAGGAGATGGATATGTAAGAAGGTTTTGCCAATCTGAGAGAACCATTATACTATACTATTCCAAGACATTCTAGTATAATAATGGTCTTTGATACTTAAAATTTCCCATTCCAAATAGAGGATGATAATAAACCAAAATACAATATATATGTGATCCATGCATTCCATCAATTCTATAGGAAAAAATCCAATCTGAGGAGTGACCAACCTCTTACTAATTCGCCATTTCAAACTATAATTCCATTACTCATCTAGATTCTAGGGCCAAAATTAATTCACCTCCCCTAATATGGGTGATCATTTATAAAACATTGAACTATAAATTAGAGTTAGTAAAACATTTTTTATGATATGAATAAAATCAATACTAATATCACCCTACATGAACTAACTTAGATCATTAAATAAAGGGATTAATTGCTCAAAGCTCTAATTGGGAGATCCTTTACATCTAAAAAGTCTAAAGATACACATGTAAATGTGACAGTATTTAAATATAGACCTAAACTAACATTGTTTTTACTAATGGTTTGAATGTTCATAATGAACATGCATAATTTCCTAGTTGACTTAGGTTCATTGGCCTATGTGATGTCTATAGATATGTGTAAGATACAAGGTTTGACCTTAGATAAGAAAATAATATTAGTATTACTATTGTAAAAGTCTCTTAAACCATGTGTTGGATAATTTAGAAATATACACATCTAGTTAGCACCAAATCCATGTGTGCAATAATATATACATATTCTATATGTAGACATTCTAAAATATTATGGACTATTTATAAGTTGTGATTGGTCAAATGTAATAAATAAGTACATGGATATAAAATTCTCACACATGTGACTACATTTGAAAGGAGTATCTAATTAGATTCAGGTAGACAAAGAACCAATGATGAAGTAATTGATCACTAATTCTAATGCTAAGAATAAAATGGTTGAATTTTTGTCTCAACATGTAGGAGTATACACATTTAATCCCAAGAATGATCATAATGAAGAATAATTTGAAAGTGTTTTACAAATATAGGCCCTCCATTTTGATGAAACTAGATCAAAATAAGGTTTTGGTATTGGCATAACCTTGACAAATCCATATGGTAATCAATACTTAGTTGTCTACATGTTGAAATTTCCTTGAAACAATAATAAAAATAACTATGAATCTCTAATATTTGGTCTACAATTTATGATGAAGCATAATGTTATGTATTTGGAAATCTTTAGCAATTCTAATCTAGTTGTTAACCAAATCAAAAAGAAGTATTAATACAAGTTTGCCTACCTAATGAAGTATAAACATTAAGCATAGGACCTTACTGAGTCCTTTGAAGCATTAAACATTATATTAATCCCAAGAGAAAAAAATAAAATGATATATTCACTAGAAGATTTAGCTACTAATATATCCCCACTTTAATAATCTAAAATGTAAAAATTCTCTATGGAGTTGGTTCTTTTTCCCTCTATCCTAGAAAATGTGGAAAAATTCTAGATATTTGGGGATGGTCAATAGATTTTCCAAATAATGAGTATTTTTCTACCTTTTAATCTCAATTGATAGATGAGAAAGATGTGTATATTATGTTTTTAAATACATGGGAGAGGATGGTGTCCTACAACTAAAGGAAATTTTTATCCCTCTAGGTATGGTTTCTTTATAATGATATTTTGATGTAGATCCACGAGCTCAAAAGTAGAAGTATAAATAAGTTGAGTCTAATTTCATCAAATAGAATCTAGGCACTGACAAACATACTCAATATGTGAAAATCAATTTTAGTTGTACTCAAGGTAAGAAAATAAATTGAAGAGTCTACTAACATAATACAAGGACATGATCTCATATACATAGAAGGACATTAAAATCATTGACCAAAGAGTCATCACCCATACCATTCCATTGAATCTATAGAATAAACCATTTATGCAAAGATAAATGCTAGATGATGTAATACTATAACCCCTCATCCAAACAAAGGTATAAAAATTACTGTATGTCAAAATTATCTTTCTAATTTGGCACTATACTTGAGCATCTAACCTAGCACCAATTAGAAATAAAAATGGAGAAATCAAACTCTATGTTCACTTTAGTAACTTAAATTGAGCTTTATAAAATGATAAGTTTACTTTTTCCTTCTTATACAAGTAAATCAATAAGGCTAGTTATTTTAAGATGATGTATTTGCTATGAGAATATTAAGGCTATAACCAAGTATTAGTAGAATCACAAGACAAAATGATGACTGCCTTTACCATCAAGTGGGGAACTGTTGAATATGAAAAGATGGATTTTTACCTAATCAATGTAGGATCAACCTTTAAGAGAGAGATGGACTTCAAATTTTAAGGACTTATTCATAAATACATGATCATCTAAATAGATGATTAGATAGTGTATTCAAAAAATAGAGATAATCATGCAGGTCAAATGTAAATAGTATTTGATAGGTATTTAATATATGAAGTCTCTCTTAATCCATGGAAGAGCATGTTTAGATTCACTGAAGGGAAATTATTATTCCAAGTCATCAATAAGGATGGGATCTTAATTGATCCCAAATGATTTTGGGCCATCTCCAAGGTAAAACTCCTAACATCAAGAAAGAATTAAAGTCTTTCTTTCATAAGATTAACTTTGTAAGGTAATTAAATAATGTTTTTGTAGAGATTGTCAAGTCATTGGTTTCCATGATGAAATAATATGTTAAGATAGAGTGGATAAAATAAGATCAGAGAGATTTATAAGACATCAAGTCTACCACTACTTAAGGTCTAATTATTGTTATCCCTAACTTCAATAAAGACTTCTATACATATTCATTTGATTCAGAACATACTATAGTTTTTGTACCTACATAAAAGGTAGATGACCATGAAAATATCATTATTTTCATCAGCACCACTCTAAAAGACACAAAATTGAAATACTCTATGATAGACAAATAAATATATACCTTGATCAAATCTATTGAAAAATATAGGCATTATATTTTGAGTAAGCCATTTTTCATTATTTGAGACCCAATCATCAAATTCATACATGGACATAATGAGTTAGGAGAGAGAAAGGGAAAGTGGTTGGCTAAAATTTAGGAGTTTAATCTTAAAATCAAGCCAACCAGAATGGTGAGAAGCTAAATAATCATCCATCTAATGACCAAGACTAATCCACACATCAGTAATACATAGATTAATGAGACTCAAGTAACTATTGGTGACTAGTACACTAAAATCATCTATAATTTACTCATATTAACATGTTTTTATGAGCTAAACATAGATTATAGATAAGACCTCAGGATAAAATTAGATCATTATATGATCAATAATGGAATCTTATACATAAATAACTACGAGGGAATATATTTAAGGTGCATTTTAAGATAAGAAGATATGGACATCCTATAAAATATGTATCATAATAATGGTAGTGTACATCCATTAGGAAACACAAAAACTCACAAAATTTTGATGATGTAATATCATTGGCCCACTATCTTAAAATATCCACATAACCATGTCAGGACGTACCATGAGTGCTAGGTATTTTGAAAAATAGAAGTGAATGCTTCAAATATTTTTCAACTAGTCATTGAGGGACACCCATTTCCCCAATTGGGCCTTGAATTTATTGGGGTAATAAACCCAAATATATTCAAGATGTAATAAGCTTATTCTAATGGATACTAACTATTTCATCAAATAGATAGAAGGTGTGGCTACTAAGAATAATTTCATAATCGATGTCATTAAATTTTTGGAATAAAATGTACTAACCACACTTGGTACTCCCGTTTCTTTGGTTTTTGATAACTATCTAGAATTATAGTTTATTTAATTCATAGAGTGGACCTACAACAACTAAATCATGATCAAGTTCTCTTTAAACTATTATCCATAATAGAATGGAGTGGCTGAATTTACCAATAATAATCTATTAGATACCATTAATAAATTATAATAAGATAAACCAAGAGAATGACATCTCTTATTGAAGTATACACTGTGGAGATATTGAATTAGACATAAGCAAGCCCTCAAGTCTTCACCTTTTTTGCTACTAGATGGGAAAGATACAATCTTACCCATTACTCTCAAAATATTAATGTATTATATCATGAAAGAGTACATGTAAGAAGATAAAATAATATAATATAGGATACTTGATGTAGTCCAGATGGAAGATGTAAGAACTAAAGCACTGAAAAGCCCTAATAATCATCACGATATTGTCAAAAGGTGGTTTGACAAGAGATTCAAAATCAAGGCCTTTAGGATTTTAGAAATAGTGATTCTATGGAATAAAGAACATGAAAAAATATATAACATGATAAGTTCAATACTTTGTGGAATGGACCATATCATATATTTGATATCCTAGGTAATAATGTCTTATGGTTAAAAGGCCTCCAATGTAATGACCTCACCTTTCCAATCAATGAATAGTTTTTGAAACATTACCTCATGGATTCTCCAATTAGATATGTATTTGAGTGAAATTTTAGTGGATATGTAGACTAATATTATATTATATTTATTGCTTTGTATATTAGATTTCTTACTTTATATATTAGATTTACTACTTTCTAGGATTAGTCTTTCATGTTTTCTATGTTTTTCTTTGACTAGATTAGTTATTTTTATTTCTAGGGTAGTTTTCTAAAAATGAAAAATAGGACCACTAATTTCCTATCCTATAACTATAAAGGACATACCATAAATAAGGGGACAATAAATATAGGAGAATACTTGGTCTTTATAGTAATTTATTCTAATAGTACTCAATATTATAGGATTGAGGTATGTGTTATGATTGAATTAGGTTTTTCTAGATTAAATGAGTCTACTAGACCTCTAGGATTCACCTTTATATATGAAACATTTAGAAAGACTTTTCATTTCCAATAATTAACTGCACTATTACACACTAAAATATGGATGAGAGATAATAAACATAGAAATGGAGATACATAGAATAGGATGTATTGATTAAAATAAGTTTCTTATTCATACACATAGCCAATCATGATTCCCATCCCTTCTTATATATGTGCTTGTGTGTGTGTGTGTGTGTGTGTGTGTGTGTGTGTGTGTGTGTGTGTGTGTGTGTGTGTGTGTGTGTGTGTGTGTGTGTGTGTGTGTGTGTGTGTGTGTGTGTGTGTGTGTGTCTGATTTAGGTAAACTCTAATGGGGATATGAATGCCTAACTCGTAGTAGAGTAAGGATTTGAGTGGAATTAGAGGTATATATATTGGGGATATGGATGTATAGAGGGTAACATAACAATTTCAAACCTTCTATTATTATTTTTTTTTTAAGTCTAAAGTCAAAATAATACCTATAAGGTTTACTCAGGGCCTTGTTAAAACTCTCACAACTAAAGAGAAATTAATATCATAAAATCATAGACTAAAATCCAAGGAATGGAAAGGGTTAATATGTTTCATAAGGAAGTAGGAGATTTTTTAAGGTTTGGTTACTATTATAGCCCAATTTTTCACCCTCTAGAATTCAAATAGACCTTCTCATATTTGGGATAACATGGAACTATATCTAAACAAGTCTCAAGCTACTACAAGAGATATATCTCTAGATTTAAAAGGGTTAGATCCCTTGATCTATATTTTAGGATCACATAGTACACTAGACCAATAACTATTGGGGATGAAAATGGGAGAGGAAAAATAAAATTAACTTATATTAATGAATGTGATACATGAAATATAACTCCACAAACATACTTGCATTTGCACTGAGAAAGAAGACTAGTAAAATTGACCTTAACTCAATGTTCTTCTAGCATAAGTGTTTCTAATGGAGTAAAATTTATATACATATCTAGAGGTGGGTGAAAATGAGGTCCAATCGTAAGCACTTCCAATACTTCTCACACTTAAAATACACCTTAACGAATAGTTACACTTCATGAGACCTGTTAGAATAAATGCTACTACTCACACAATGCATACAAGAGCAAAATGGAAGCAAAGAGAGTACATTCATCATTTTTCATCAAAATAAATTAATTGGAATACTTAGGAAATAATTTCAAAGACAAAATCAAATTTATAAATTTATTCAAAGGTAATACAAGATGTCAAAATTAGCAGGGCTTCGCCATACTAATTTTGGATTCCTTTACAAGGCCAAAATGGTTTGAATATATAAAGCATAGGAGAAAAGAGAGAAGAAGTAAAGTTGAATATTCATAATTATAAGTTTGAAGATGTGAAAACTATTTAAAATTTAAGAAAAGAGAGTTAGGGAATAGGTAATGATGTCTTCTTAGAGAAGTGTCCATCTGAAACATGACACCTTCTTGAAGTTGGTATAGACATCTTCATTTTTGTGCATTGAACCTACCACTTTTAGTTTCAAAAAATAAAATATGACATTATCCAACATGAAACATGTTATATAGAGTCTTGAAGCACTTTTACTTTGATGAAAAACCATAAAACTTCCCTTAGAGTGAGCAAAAAGAAGGAAAATGGAATATCAAGACAATATGACAATGTTAGAACATGTTTTATGACCTTCAAAGGTGACTTAACCTAATTATAAGACCATGTGACCAATTTAAAGCCTAAAATACTCTATAAAAGTTTTAATATGCAAGGAGGGTTAATTTAATTTGACCTAGGGGTAAAATTAGTCAACATTTTGGTGATTGATAAGCGGTAACATGCCTACTATGCTAAAACCTGATTGCCTTCACCTATCCTTGGGAAATAGAGTCACTCATATACTATAAATAACACTTATATTCATCTAAAAGGACATAAAAATCACATCAAATATAAAAAAAGAAACAAACAAACAAATCAAGACACCAATACACACACTTGTGCTCATAAGTACTTAGGGAACATAACAAAATAATAAGGTAGACTATATACAAGATAACATGAAACAAGATTTCTCCTTATAGATCAAAGGGGAAGTTTTCACCATATCTTGCTCCATGAGATTATATAGTGTCTAAGGTAAGTTGTCTTTTGAGCATTGGATTTGATGTCTTCAGTTTCTTCACTTTTGAAAATCTCCTTGGCATGATCTCAAATGTAATGACAGTATTTGCAAACATATCACATATTAAGGTGAACTCTTCTTATGACTCAACCATCTTCTCAGGGCACCCTTTGGATGCAAATTGAATCAATAGTGCCTCATTAAATAATGTTTATTTGAACACCATGGTACTTTGAATGAGATCAAAGTTCTTATTAGTTGTAAGGTCACCAAGCTCTTTAAGGAGCTTAGCATACTCAACCCAATCCTCATCATTGTCTTCCATAAAGACATATTTTTATATCTCTTTGTGGTATTAAATTTCAACCTTGAAAAGGTATTCAAGATTTTAGAGAAGTTCAATATGTTTTTTACAATCATCTCTAACTTCTTTCTCCTTAAGAACCATATCCTCTTCAAACTCATCATCTTGACCATGTTCATGCATCTCAACCAACTTATTCATTATGATGCCCTTCCTCAAAGATTATTATTCTATGCCTTGATCAAGATATTTATGAATATATACAACATGATCTTTATCTTCTCTTTATTCAATCAAAAAAGTTAACATGTGATTATCTTCACCAAGGGAGGGGGGGGGGGGGGGGGGGGGGGGGGGTGGGGGGTGAGGGGGGTCCCTAAAGTAAACTCTTCCTCATATACACTTGAGTCATCTTCTTGATCAAATCCAACTTGAGCATGCTCTTCTTTACAAATACCCCATAATATGGGTTCTCCTTCAAGAAGGGATGATGTGTTAGGTTGATGAACAAGTTGATGCAATAGATAATTAGTATGAGGTGTGATAGACAACTCATGAATAGGCATGGGAATAGAGGGAGTATTATTGAAATTGAGAGACTCTTGATAGAATTCTTAGAGAGAAAAAATATTAAATTTGTCCACATTAATTTAATTTTATTCATAAACCACCCCATACTTATAATTATCTTCTTGAAATACATTATCAATTATAACTTGCCCATCCAACTTCTCATCTAAGGCCTTTTATTTATGTTGAAAATCTTCTTAGATAGACGTCCAAGATGGACAATCTATAGTTTCTTATAGAGAGGGAAATGAGGCTTGAATAAACATAAGGTCTTATTTATTGACATCAAATTATTTTTCCTCACTATTTTCATCTCCCTTTACCCAAGACATCACTACTTGGTTTCAAATTAGAACTTTTATGCTATTAGTCTCTTTTTAGGGTTGAATGGTTTCATGCGAAGCATGATAAAACTAGTATAGAACACAAGAATAATATTGAGGAGGGGAAGGATAAACATGTTATTAAACCACATTTTCTAATTATTCATAGCCTTATTGAGGCTCTTCAATAGTTTAAATTTCATCCTCAACTTCTTACTTTTCCTACCTTTCTAATATATCTACCCACCATTGGATATAACATCTCATTTCATGAAAATATTCATTGATGACATAGTTTGATTCTTCCTCAACCAACCTCCACTTATTAATAAATAATTTAACTAAATTTCTCAACCTTTATATGATATGAATAGAGATCACATCAATTTATTTATCCCATTTCTTCATCACCCTTTCTGATTTAGGGTATTTGGCATGAGTGCCAATAAAGATTTAGCTTGGGGTGGAATTGAAGTAGAAGAAGGAGAGAAGTAGGGGTTTTTATGATATCCTAATTATTGGGTTCCCCTTGGTATTTACCTTGAAAATGTTGTCTAGGAGCTTGATAGGATGAATAGGGTTCATTGTGTTGATAAGAGCTTTGGAAAGGTCTACCTTACTGCTATTGTATGATCCTATTGAGACCAAAGATCTCTTGATCCATAGTATTAATCATAACTTATTGATAGCCTTATTTATAGTCTTATTTATAATGCTTCTCAAAATCATCATGATCATATGGATAATGAATCAGCTGAATATAGGGTTACCACGGCTCATAGGGCTAATAACAACCTTGATAGGGCTATTGAGGGACATAGTATGGGTCATGACAAGGCTGGTAGGGAGGTACATATTAGGAAATCTATTGTAAATAAAAGTAATTCCTTGAGTATGATATATTTTTCTTAACTTAGGCATGAAAGAGTGCACTATTATGAAACCAAGATTTAAATATTGGAGTCAATAAATACTATAAGAAATGAACTATTACAACTTATTATTAAATCCAACATCCACCTTGAACAAGATTATTGGAATTCATGTCCTACTGGGTGTGTTATAAATGTTATAGCCCAAATTTTCACCCTAGAGGAGTAAAATAAACATTCTCAAATTTGGGATAACATGGAACTATCTATGCAAATATGAAAACTGCTATAAGAGATATATCTCTAGATTTGAAAGGGTTAACTCCCTTGATCTATCTTTTAGGATCACACACTACACTAGACTAATAACTATTGGGGGTGAAAATGGGAGAAGAAACATAATATAATCCTATACTATTGAAGGTGATACACCAAAGATAAATCTATAAACATACTTTCATTTGCACTAAGAAAGAAGACTGATAAAACTAACCTCAAATAAATGTTCTTCTAGCATAGGTGTTTCTACATAGAGGTAGATTATTATGCATATCCAGAGGTGGGTGAAGAGGAGGTCTAATCCTATGAACTAGGAATTTTACTCAAGAGAGGTGCTTAGTATTATGTTAGTCCCAAAATGAAAACAAATTGATAAAAACACACTAACTAGCATGCGTGTCTAGGCCTAGTTACTAGGGAGGC
This sequence comes from Torreya grandis, assembly GCA_037957365.1. Taxonomy (NCBI): domain Eukaryota; kingdom Viridiplantae; phylum Streptophyta; class Pinopsida; order Cupressales; family Taxaceae; genus Torreya; species Torreya grandis. Next base: position 930,682 of record JARHVA010006214.1, read on the forward strand.
TTAGTTAATAAAACATGAATGAAACACAAAATTAAAATGTAAAATAAACCTTATTTTACATTCTTTAGATGCTTCAAAATGATTGTTGTAATGGCTTGCTCAGTTTGTGCTCATGAAGTCTGAATCAATGGAAGTTTGGCTACCTCCATCTCTCCTTGGCACCTTATGTCTTTGGCTTGGATTGGCTTGGCTCAATATTTGGGCATAATAACACTAATTTTCATGTGGCTTGGGAATCAATTTTTCATTATAATTTTACATAAATCAATCTTAAAATTCATGTGGCAAAGCCTCCTATTTATAGATTTTTACAAATGGCTAGAATCAACCTGAACCATCCATCTCAAGATTGAGATGTGTGGCTAAGGATTAATCCAATTTTATAATTAAAATTCATAAATAGTCTCATCAATATTTGGGATAGAGGGTCATTAACTAGGCATGAGAGGCATGGATCCTAATATTTGTGGCATTTATGGCCTAGGGATGTCTTCCCAAGAAATGAGGTCACCTAATGATGCATATATTCAAAATTAATTTCTAACAAGTATTTAACAAGTTTAAATTAACTTAAGGCCCCAACTTAGATTAATTTTCTCTAAGCATAATTAGGTTCTTTATGCACAAATTACTCAAATTGGTCAGAATGTCCTGTTATTGGCCCAAAATTTGATTGGATTGGAATTAGAAGTTGATGTTAGATGCATTGGATCTATTATCCCATTTAGGATGTCATCAACACCAAATAACAAATTCACATGTTTTGTGTAATATTGTTGATATAAAAGAGCAATCTAGGTCACCCAAGTATAAAATTTCCATTTTGACTCAAAATGATCTTATTAAAGTTAATTGGCCTATAAATTGTGTTACCCCATTTAGGGATATCCTAGTTAAAATTGGGACTTGAGTATATCAATTTCAAAGATTTTAAAGCATTTTAGTTTTTTTAGGCCAAATTGTACCCTTTGGTGGAAATTGGTCAAAAGCTTGGTAAGAGGTTATTGATGGCCAAATTTAGAAGTCTATAGTTTGCCCCTATTTGGGAAGATGTTGAAAGCTATAGGCAAATCAAGGTCTTCTCAAATAATGATAAATGGCTTGTATGCCACAAATTAATATGATGATTGAAGACCAAGATCCAAAAAGTGTTTTGGGAACCCTATGATGAAGCCCCTTAAGGGAGTGGCCATCACATTTGTTGATGGATGGTCCCTCAAATAGAAGAAAGAAGAAAGGTGGAATTAACCCATGGTTGATACTAATCTAAAAAATAAAAATGATTGCATGTATTGAGTTAAAAAATATTACTAATTTTCCCAAATGCAGTTATAATCAGGAATAAAAGTTAAAATTAATGATTTGCCCATAGGTGGTTATAATCATTAAGAGAACATGGATTGGCTAAATATGATTATGCCCTAGTTAGGGCTCATTATCAATAATAACTCAAGGATATAACCTATAATATAGATTAAATATGAGTGAGTACAAAGTGATGAAAGAGATGAATACAAGAATAAGATTGATCAATAGAAAGAATCTAGATATATCTGCCAATGAGGAGATGTTCATCCTTATTATCAATAATATATTTGGAATGGTCAATGGGTTGGTTTGATCAAGATGGGATGGGAAGATTTTCCAAGGTGCCAAGGTGAAAATTCTATGGCTCCATTGATTTTAGACCTCTTGTAGCTGATTTTTATTGTAGCATGTGATGGTAAGCATAATTATAGAACACCATGAAAAGTTGGGCAAAGTATACATAAGGACTGGCTCTCGATCCAATAAACACTAAAAAAAATGCACCAATGATAAAAACCATGATGATAATGTTGACATATGAATATGGATGGACTCAATAATAATGTGTGCAAGGAATCATGAAATAAATACATATAAATCAAGTTAAGGCAACAGTGTTGAAAGCAAATAAATAGGCAAGTGAATAATCAAATAAACAAATAAAACAAACAAATTGAAATTAAAAAAAAATATAAATCTTGAAAATAAAATAAAAATAAAACATCCTAACAATGACCATGCCCCAGTAAGGTTGATCGAGGATAAGTGACTTAGCTTAGATAAGACAAATGTTTTTGGATTTTTTAAATGTTATGAATGTTTTTAGAATTTTAAGGTATCTTAACTCATTAGAGAATGAAAATATACTTAATTGAAAAATTTTGAGACAATTTATCTTAGGTTTCTCATAAAATTATGAAATCATTTAGCTTAGGTTTCTCACAAAATTATGAGAGCATTTGGCTTAGGTTGCTCATAAAATGATGAGAGCATTTGCCTTAGGTTTCTCACAAAATGATGAGAGTGTTTGTCTTAGGTTGTTAAAAAAATGGTGAGAGTGTATAGAAAGGGGGACTAAGGTGACCTCAACATGAATTGATCATGGTCCACATAGTCCTAAAATAATCTCAAGTCATAATAGTCCCATCCACACAAAAGGTGAGGAAAAAACAACTAGGTCCCAACAAATTCTCGAATCCCAAAAATGGCTAATCAAATGAAAATAATGATTGTAAGCTGATGCAGTAATGCATGATAAATAAGTTTTTCCCCTAATTTAGCCATAGGTGGTTATAACTAAGATATAACATAATAGGTCATTGATAATAATTTTCCCATAGTTGATTATAATTAGTAGCAAGACTGGTGAAACACTGATTTGCCCATAGGTGGTTATAATCAAGCTCACACAAACAATCTTGATACAAGAAGTGAAATGAAATATATCTTGCCAAATCAACTATCACACTACTTTCATAGACTGTCATTGTAAACATGAATTTGATAGATTATTTAAACTTGATTGAAATCCTCTCAAAAAAGGTGTGGGAAGAACTAAATGAGCCAAGATCAAAATAAGATTGGGTATGATGACTTAAAAATAGGCTTTGGTTTAGATAAGAATGGTATGTTAGGAAGGAATTGTTTAGGATAATAATAGGTTGGTATTTTGGATAAAATGGTAAGATAGTTGCCCCGAAGTGAGAAGGTAATTATTTGGGATATGCAATAATGGTAAAAAGATATGTAACAATGGTAATAGCATGGAAATGAAATGGCATGGTACATGTTTTTGGCCAGGGTTTAATAAATGTCATATGATTCTATTATTCCTATTAGATTGGAGATGCACATCTTGATCAGTAAATAATACAAATAGAATAATCAATCATGTTAATTCTTAGCCCATACCTCATCTAAATAGTTACTTTATCAAGAATTGGTTGCAAATATGGATGCCAAAGAATGATTTTTTGATCTTCATTAATCATTGATTCTGATTCCTCACATGTCAAGACAAGATATCTTTGTAGCCTCCAAAAAGGAAAGTGTGACCATAAATGGTAAATAGGGATAAATTTTAGATGATAGTTTTGTTTATGAAATGGAATGGTAGATGATAATGTAATGTGTAGTGAATGGGAAATAAATGAATATCAAGACTTTTAGTCACATGTAATGTTGTTGATATTAGATTTGACATAATTTTGGTTGTGGTAGGGTTGAAGAGCTCTAAATATTTTCTCAATAGGATCACCAAATTTTTTTATTATTTAGTCTTAAGATTAGCTACCATCTAATTAGGCTATAAATTGGAAGCTATTTTGATTTGATCTTTGATTTTATCTTCATCAAAAATTTAAGAAATTTTATGCATTGTTATTGGCACCTCAAAGAGGTTTTAATCAATGAAGTCTTGATTGTCCCATAATTCCTCCAAGAAGGTTTCACTAATGAACATTGGCTTTGGACTTTGATTTTCTTCTAGTAATTCTAAAAAAGTTTCCATAAAATATGTTGAGTTTGAACTTTGCATATCCCCTAATGCCTCCAAAATGGTTTCACTAAGGGAGTGTTCTTCTACTACATGAATGTGGTCTTATCCTCCTTGATTTTCTTCAACTACTATGTCACCATGGATGCAATTCAATAAAGTGTGATTCTATCAGTCCATTTCGACACCTATGGGAGGTGGAATGTTAATAATATGGCTATGTTGGTTGATGATAATGACCTATGGAATTTTATTTTAATGGGAAGAGGCTACATAATCCTCCTAGAATATAATAGGAAAAATTATGTCGATGTTAAAGTAATCATCCTCAAAAATCATGGTAGGATCACAAATGTATTCATACTAATCTACTAGGCATGCATAACCAATATTGTAATAGTCATGAATGTAATATATTTTTGAATGTGATTTTGACTCAAGGGACTCTAATTCTGATGTTGAGACTGATGTTGATTTTGATTCTAATGCTAAATCTAATGCCAGTTCAAGAATGGAACCTAACTCTAACTCTGATTCATCATCTGATGGGCACTCGATTATAATGATGTCTTGTTGAATGTTTGATATTGGATAAGTAATGGCCTATAGTGGCATGATAGGATCCATAAAAACTAGTTTGTTAAAGTGAGACTCATCCATAATGTGAAATAGGTTATGAGACAACTTATCAGAGACTATCTTATCAAGGGGAGATTATTAAAAAATAGGCATATGGTCAAGGTAATTATTTGCCCAAAGGTAGTTATAATCATTAAGAAGCGACTCAAGAAATACTTTCTCATCAATGTGAGGCTCCTCAACAACTGATATAGGATCAATAAGTGATTCATCATAGGTCAACTTTTCAAAAATTATTGGTTCAATAAAAACATCTTGGATTGGTTGGTTATTTTGGCTTCAATATCCAAGGAGTTGGAAAATACTAGTTTTGAACATAATGTTGTCTTTAAATGATTGGATTAGTTGTCATTTTGATGGGATTGGTATTGGATAAGGAATGGTCTATGGTTGGATAATATTAGGTCATTTTGGAGCTTGATTTTTCATATTATCCAAAGGATGAAGTCCTGAAATGGTAATGATAGGGTAGTGTGGAGCTTGATTTCTTGTACAAACTAAAAGACTAGGTCTTGTAATGGTAAAGGGGTATTATGGAGCTTGATTGCTTTCACAATCCAAAGGACAAAGGCCTTTTATAGAAATGTTATGGCATTGTGAAGCCTAATTTTTCACATAAGCTAAAGGATAAGGTCTTTAAAGGATAAGGCTAGGGCATTATGGAGCTTGGTTGCTCGTATAAGCCAAAGGATGAGGTCTCAAAATGGTAATGGTATGCCTTGTATAATCCAAAAGATGATTAGGGGTAGCCAATGATCAAATAACAAAAGGACATCATGGAACTTGATTTATTGTACAATCCAAAGCGTTCAAGTCCTCTTGATAAACCATATCATCCCAATCTTGAGTTGGATCATAAGCTAGATCTTGACTATATTCCATGTACTAATTATTGTAAAGAGGGTATGGATTCATATCCCAAACAACATTATCTATAGTTGGGTCTTCAAAGTCCTCCTCACAAGCTTCTTCATACTAATCAAGGTCTCAAGTTGGATTGTAAGTTGGTTCGTTACTTTGTTCTCATGAATGATTATTATGAGGTGGATAGAAATCTATCTCATAAACCATATTAGCATCATTGGGATCTTGACTAAAGCCATAAAAGTCATTTTGTGCACCCATTCTATCATAAGTTGGACTATACATGACTCCACCATAGGTGTAGCTAGACATATCCACATAAATGATGAAAGCTTTAAAATAAAAAGGCTTAGATTTATGCAAACTCTAAAAAATTATCCTTTAGACAAATGGTTCAAACATGGTCAAACTTGGTCAAAAGTATGGAGCTATATCTCTAAAATGATTTGTGCTATGACTTGACATAAAATAGTCTAATGTCAAATATCTAGCATCAAATTTCATATGCACAAAGGTCAAGTGTATAAATAAAAACTATCATGTCAAAGGTCTAGGTCAAAGTGTTCCAAACAAGGTCTAAACTAGGATAGGGAAAAGAGTCACTAGGTATTTTGTCCAAATGTAGAATCAAAAGCTAGGCTCAAACAAGTTATGCTAGTACTTTTGGTGAAATGGTGTCAAAAGCTAGGCTTGAAACAAAGGCATGATGTGATTTGATGTAATCTAACAAGTTTGGAAATAGATTTGACATAGACTCAGCACACAAAATCAAACATAAACATGATTAGTTGGCATTAGGCATAAGACAAAAAGGCTCATGAAGAAAGGTTGTGTTCTCCCAAATAAAAATAGAAATAATGATGAGGATAGGAATTAAACAAATAAACCATTAATAGTTTTCAAATTTCGGTAATTGATTAATGGAAGTTATGCAACCCAAAAGAAAAAGATCTTTGTATCAGCCCCACAAATGGAGGCTTAAATAAAAATCAATAAATGTTTGAATCCAAACTTGACAAGGTTAATTAAAAACTCAACATTGAAAACTAGGATTTGACCAAATAATCTAGACAAGATTGAACAACGTGATGGCACAAGATAAAGATCCAAATGGCATACATGACATAGTTTGAAAAAAAAAAACATTTTTGATATAAGGTAAACTAGTCTTGAAATAAATAATTTTTGATACAAGGTAACACTAGCTTGTTTTGTCATAAATATTTACATAAATTTTTTGGATATACGTATCCATTTAGTTTGAAAAAATATAGACCAAGGTGAATAGCATAACCATGCTAGACAAAATATTCTCTAATTGTATACCTAGATTCGACTTGACAAACATGAAAAACTTGGACCCTATGCAAAAGAAGATCTATGTAACAATGTTTGAAATGATTTGAGTAGCAGAACAATGTTAAACTACTCAAAATACATGACAAAATGTTTGTTGTAAAAAAATTCTAAGGTAAAGGTGGTTTTTAACAAATTTGGTAGCATAACACTATCATTTATAAATGGTGCACATACTCTCTAAGTTTTACAAAATTATCTAAGGTAAAAAATGTTACACCCAAATGTTCTCAAGGTAAAAGGAAATAAGATAGTAATTATAAATGCTTGTTTCATAGACTTAAAGTGAAAACATTTATCATAAAATGACTTATGTATAACAATGGTGATAAGCATGATTATGAGTCTATAAAATGACCTTCGATCCAAATGAGAGATTGATCACAAGTCAAAACAAGTTTAGTTTGCAAATGGTGAACCAAATTTGGCACACCAACCCTTAGAACTTAGAAAGGTCTAATTTCAAATGTGAATTATCAATGAAGGAATTTAATTAATTTAGGCAAAATGTCTAGACTCAGGAATGGGCAACATAACTGTGCCAAAGTTGATGATATGACTCCAAGCTTTTATGATGAATTTTGAACTAGGCAAAATGAATATTTATGCAAGCAGCATAACACTTCTTGTTAAAATAAAATTTGAGACCATGTGTTTGTTTTATATCATTTGTTAACACCAAGTTTTGACCAAAACAAGACCTTAAACTAAGACAAAACCAACTAATTAATCTCTCTAAGTCCTAAACCGACAAGGTTGCTTGGTATTGTTGGAATTCATCAATATACATAATTTGAGAGGCTTTTAGTGTTCATCCAAAAATGAAAATGTGCATTATATAGTAAGGTTTTTACACCCCCCATTCTCTCAAATGAATTATCGTGACATGGAACTTGAGGCACACCTTGCACCAATAACACTTTAATGGTAAGTGGGGATTTGTCTAAGATCTACAAAGTTTCAAACATCTAGGGGAATCAATTACACATTGACTTTCACGTCATGATGGAAAATAAAATAACATAATTGGATGTCCATGGTACTTGTCTTGTTATAAAAAGGTCTAGTACTTTTTGCAACCTATACATCTTGATGTTCACTCAGTGTAGTGTGATGTCTAAAGTGTAGATACATCTCATGTGCACTCCAACACTAGAAGGTGGTTGAACTATTCAAACCTCTAATCTTAGTGGGATCAATTTGAAGTTAGTGCCAAGAGATGAAACCCTAAGTTAAATCTTCCTTAAATAACTCATGGGAGGTGATCAATTCCCCCTCACAAGACAAGTTGCTTAACAAAAATGACATAAATAGGACTTGAGGGTAATTTTAAATATCACCTAAACTATGATGAGTTTTTAGGGAGTTCTCTAGATGACATTCTTTCTAAGCCTTGGACTAGGCTCAATTTGCAATGAGATGGCACTTTTTATCCCAAAATTTCCCTAAATGGGATGGATGGGAGAGCATACATACATGTCTCTTTTCATTAAAACAAACAAATTTGTAAATAATTTTAATTGATATTGATTCGTTGCACCAAATTTGAGATGTGTGATTGGGTTCATTTTAAGCCCAAATTCAATTGTGCAGGATTAAGCATGTTTATTTTAAACCCAAATGAGATTGTGTTTGGTTAATCAAGAGCATGAAAACCAACATTCAAAATACTTAACCTAGAGAAATACAATTATAAGGGCTTACTTTGAAGCACTTAAGAGTTTGAGCAAACAAGATTAAACATTTCAACTCTCTATTACAATTATAGACAACAAAATCACAGTTAGAGGTTAAACCAGTCAGATAATACAATATCATTATTTCAATAATGAAATCACTTCATAGATGAACAAAATCACTAATGTGTAAAATCACTACCCAATTTAATGAAATCATTGCCCTGAATGATGATATTGCTACCTAGTATGATATCAATGCACGGTAAGATGATATCATTGTTATCAAATAAAATTTCCATAACAAAACAAAATCATTTTTTATTTGATAGATAACATAAAAATTCAAAATCACTAATTTCTAGGATGAAATCTCTATTAAGTGAAATTATTATCCAAAACAATAAAAGCATTGCTAAAAAGAGTGATATCACTACCCAAAATAATGATATCACGGCACCAAAGGATGATATCAATGTTGTGAATGAAAAAAACATTTCTCAAGTCCATGAAATCATATTTATGTGATTTTTAATTTTGTTTACACAAAATCACAACTACAAAATAGCAATATCATTCTAGAGAGCAAAATTGAGGTTCCAAGAACAAAAATACAGTTAGAAAAAGAGAAATTTAACTTAAAATTTTCAATCTTGTGAACTTCCCATTCCAAGATCCTACACGAAAATGATTACTAGGTTGTTTGGAGAGGATTTATAACTAAATTTGTGGAGAATAGTCCCACTAGGTGTATCATTATGTGAACTTTGAATTTGACTCAAGAGAGGTGATTAGTATTGTGTTAGTCCCAAAATGAAAACAAATTTACAAAAACACACTAAATAGCATACATCTCTAGGCCTAGTTACTAGGGAGAGCTTAGTTAATAAAACATGAATGAAACACACTACAAAAATTCAAAAGAAACCTTCTTTTACCTTCTTTGGATGATCCAAAATGATTGTTGTAGTGGCTTGCTCGATTTGTGTTCATGAAGTCTACATCAATGGAAGCTTGGCTACCTGCATCTCTCCTTGGCACCTTATGTATTTGGCTTGGCCTGGCTTGTCTCAATATTTGGGAATAATAACACTAATTTTCAAGGGGCTTAGGAATAAATTATTCATTATAAATTTGCACAAATCAAGCTTAAAATTCATGTGGTAAGGCCTCTTATTTATAAATTTTTTAAAATGGATAGAATCAACTTGAACCATCCATCTCATGATTGGGATGTGTGGATAAGGATTAATCCAATTTTTCAATTAAAAATCATAAATAAGCTCATCAATATTTGGGATAGAGGGGCATTAACTAGGCATGGGAAATCTTTGATGAGGCATGGGAGGCATGAATCCTGATATTTGTCACATTTATGGCCTAGGAATGTCTTCCCAAGAAATGAGGTCATCTAATGATGCAAATATTTAATATTAATTTCAAAAAACAATTATTAATCAAGTTTCCACTAAAAATTAACATAAGGCCTTAACTTAGATTAATTATTTCTAAGCATGATTAGGCACTTTGTGCACAAATTACTCAAATTGGTCAAAATGTCTTGTTATTGGCCCAAAATTTGATCAGATTATAATTGTAAGTTGATATCAGATCCATTAGATCCATTCTCCCATTTAGGATGTCATCAACACCAAATACCACAGGCACATGTCTTGTGCAAGAGTTTTGATAGAAAAGAGCAATCTAGAGCACCCAAGTGTAAAACTAACATTTTGACTCGAAATGATCTAATCAAAGTTAACTAGACCATAAATTAGACTACCCCATTTAGGGATATCTTGATAAAAATCAGCATTTTAATATATCAATTTCAAATATTTTAATGTGTTTTAGTGTTGGTCAAAAACCTAGTTGGAGGTTATTGATGTCTAGATTTAGGTGTCTATAGATCCGTGTCATTAATAATTTCTCTCAAAATTTAAATACACCTAACCAAATTGTTACACTTCATGAGACCTATTATAATAAATTCTATAACTAACACAATACATACAAGATTAGAAAGGAAGAAAGGAGAATGCATTCATCAATTATCATCTAAATAAACTACTTTACATACTTAGAAAAGGATTGAAGAGAAAAAAAATCATAATTCTATTCAAATGTAAGACAAGATGTCAAAATTAGTAGGGCTTCACCATACCAATTTTGGATTCCTTTATAAGGCCAAAATGGCTTGAATATACAGAACATAGGAGAAGAGAGAGAAGAAGTGAAGTTGGATAGTCACAATGCTAAGTGTCAATATGTGAAAACCATTTATAATGTAAAAAAAGAGACCTAAATAATAGGTCATGAGGTCTTCTTAGACAATTGCCCATCTAAAACATGACACCTTATTGAATTTGGCATATATATCTTCATCTTTGTAAGTCAAACTTGCCACTTTCAATTTTAAAAACTACCATCTGACATTTTTTGACATGAAACACATTAGATAGAGTCTTGTCACACTTGTAATTTAATAAAAAATCTTACAACTTCCCTTAGAGTGAGAAAAGGTGGAAAAAGGTATATTAAGACAAGATGACAAATATGACAGTGTTAGAACATGTTTTATGACATTCAAAGGTGAATTAACCTCATTCTAAGACCATGTGACCAATTTCAAACCTAAAAGACTCTATTAATGTTTGAATATGTAAGGAGGGTTGACTTTATTTTACCTAGGGGTAAAATTAGTCAATAGTTACTTTATTAGTTTCTCGGTAGTGATAATGTTTTGGTTATGATACATTGTTGAATTTCTAGGTTCTCAAAATACTCTTGAGTATTTTCCTCTCCGAGTCACCATTTTTTGTGCCCTAACATATACATATCCATTTAAAAATTTCAATAGGGGCCCACTATTAATTGAATATCCTTCTTCAAGGTTTTATGAAATAGAATTCTATGACATGTAGTTTGAAAAGTAAAAGATTAAGGAATTTATCTGATGGTAGGATGAATTTAACTACTCATCTTAATTTTTGTTGTTCACTTGACACTATTAACATGAATTTATCTCATTTATTGAAATATGTTTCAATATTATAAGAGGATAAAAGTTGTGAATAAGTCATGAACATGATTTAACTTTTGACTTTTATTTTATTTTTAATTTGAATCTATTATGTACTTATCATATTTTGATTTAAATGTTAATTAGGATGATATGTTTAATTTTTGTTGGTTTTTTGCCTATGTTTTATCTCAAATAGGCTATTCTAAACTTAAATAATTCTCTAGAACATTCCTAGAGCTCATATAATTTTAACACATGACATTATTTTGCTAACCTAAATCCAAAGTAAAGATCATATGTCACCAATAAAATAGATCACTAGGATGTTGCTAAGTGTATACACCCTAAATTAGTCAAGAAACCACACATATCATGTCTTTTCATAGTCCTTTCACAAGTGACTCCAATTAAAGAATATGAGTCTTATTCACATCTAGCCATGTCTTTTTGTCTGATTTGCCTTGGTCTTGTTTCATATCCTAGATACCTCTTTGACCATTCTTAGTCATTCTTAACATTCCAAACCTAACCATTACTAACCCAGGTCACTCTTTCCAAGTTTATTCCATCCCCCTAGGTCCTAGACCCTCTATACAATAACACCCAAATAGGACTATAGCGATGAAACCCATGGTGTCTAGTTTTTGGCATTGTTGTTTAAGTGTAGATTTGATTCCAATGGTCACTTTCTCCCACCAGATGAGTCTTACCCCTTTCTTTGCTTCATTCCTAAGTTTTCCAATGTTGACAAAATGTAAATAAAGCTCCCAAATTTTAAATAATGATTCTCCTATATAAATGACTACATAAGGCATTATATATCTAACACTTACTACTTTGGCACATTAGACATAATAAAAATTAGTCAATAGTATAGCTTTGCTTCTTTGCATCAGACATATACTTGCATGCTTGATCAAGGAAGGGCCTAGGTGAAATTCATTGTTGCATATATCATTTGCATTGATTATACATGTTCCCTAAGGGAGAACTAAATTAGATCTGAGACCCTAGATTGAGTGTTAATGTAGGCAGTAATCAGAACAATAGGGATTCTTAATTGTGTGATCATTCTTCCCCTAACCCAATTTTTTCACTTTTTATTTTTATGTATTCATTTTTTTCATGTGTGTAGATGAATATAGGTATTGAATATTGAAATATACCTATATAAAACTCTAGTGATTTCTAGTCCCTAAACTTTCCTACATATGCTCATATTGATTAGGAAAATAAAACATGAAAAGCTTAGATCCTCAAGACAACATCATCATAAAGGAGTTTAGCACCAGACACTAGGTTTTCCTATTTTCAATGCTCCTATCCAATTAGAAAACATATACTAGATTCAGATTCTTAATAGTTTTTTAGTCCTGTTCCTCCATATCTAGCCTCAGAATCCTTCATTTCAGTTTGAAACTAGATAAGTTTATTTCTATTTCTCTTGCATAATTACCTACTAAAATATATATTTTTCCTTACTAAGCTAGATTTTTCCTATTATTCTATACCTTAATTATTTAGTATCTAAACACTATATTCCCAAAATAATTAAATATTTGGTGAACCTGACTTACTTTAAACAAATTTTAAAACCCTAGGTACCCTTAGGGTTTTTCCTTCATATTTTGTGGAAAAATTATTTTACAAATTCCTAATTTTTGTCTTAATTTTTGTGAAATTATTCCATTTTGAACATATTTTTATAATTTAAACTATAGCCATAATTTTCAAAAAATTTAAAACCCTAGGTTAATAGCCTAGATTTTAAAACTAGGTCATTAAACACCAAGCCTTTTTTCCTTATAAATTTTAGAAAACTATTTTGGAATTCTTGAAAATTGATTACCTTGTAAAAAATAATTTCAAATTTTGAAAATTAGTTGTTTCTTGTGAAAAAATTTAATTTCTAAAATTCTAATTTTTGTATAAATTTTTGTGCATTTATCTTATTTCCAATAATTTTTTGAATTTAAAATTATTGCATAATTTTCAAAAAATTCTAAAACCCTAGATTTCCAAACTAGGTCCTCAAACCCCAATTTTTCCTCCCTTACAAATTTTAGAAATTAATTTCAAAAATTTTGAAAATTGTGTAGTGAGCCAAAAATATTCTCAAATTTTCTAAATTAGTAGTTATTTTGTGCAAAACTGAATTTCAAAATTCTGATTTTTATATCATTTTTTGTGCAAATTATCTTGTTCAAATTAGTTTTAGAATTTGAATTATAGCCCTAAATTCAAAAACTCAAAAATTCTAGCTTAAAACCCTAGATTCCTAAATGAGGTCCTCCACTTTAAAACCATCCATCCTTGCAATTTTTAGAAATTAATTTCAAACAATTTGCAAATTGTCTAGATAGTCATAAGTATTTTCAAAATTTCCATGTTAGTAGTTATTATTGCATTGATTTGATTAATAGTAATTTTTCATATTCTTTATGGTGAAAGAAATAAAATGACCACTCAGGCACTTCTTCCCTCTCATCTCATAGATAAATTTCTTAATTTTTTGCATAATTATGATAATGAGTGGACAAATTTACAAAATTTCACATTAGCTAAAAATGTGGAAATTGATTTTATTTACAATGATCAAATTTCTACATGTTTTTCCTTATAATATCATTGATAAATTCATCTCATATATTGATCTCAAAGGCCTAACAATCAAGGATTTATCCATCTCTGATGTCATAGATTTTGCTAGACAATAGGCCATGTAATTAGTCTCAGAGAATAAATCTATCCAGAAGCTCACCAAACATCAAGCCTCTCAGATTGCTCTGGTCTTTCCAAAAATAGCACCTTTCGGTTGTCACACATTCATACAGTCCCATAAATAATGCAAGGAGTGTCTCACACGCCTCTCTTTCAAGCACCTCTCTTTTCCTCGCAAGCACTCTTATGCTCTTCCTCACCATTTTCTCAAAAAACATCACACTACCCATCCTCCATCCAAATAGCCTATTCACTACATTTGTCACAAACCTGGCCATATTTCTCCTCAGTGCCATTGCAAAAATCCTATAGTCAAAAGCTATTTTCACCTCCAACGTAGTAGTGTGGTGGGATATCATTGATTGTGTTGAAGATCTCTACCTATAGGATGACATCTACGAACTAATTCTAGATGATCTCCCCGAAGATGACTTTGAAGACAATGATGATATAGATGCTCTCAAGTCATTACCTGATGACTTGGAAAAACTACTCACCAACATGTAATGACCTTGGTACTGACCTCGATGCCATGATAATTCATAGCTTCGATATGAATCATATGGTAATTGGTCTTGCCATCATCATGAGGTACCGAAATGAGACACAAGACCACAGACCAAAGAATACTCTAGACAAGAAGGATCAACTAGAGAGAGACAACCCTCAATTCCACTGATACCTCCATTATTTCAAAGGCCTCATCATCTTCCTTTGTAATTTTAGATCTCTTTCAGTCCCAGTGCCTCTTGGATCAAGAAAAATTTCACCAGCATAGATCTTTTAAGAGAAATTCTAGCACTAGTCATAGAGCCACAGTGGGATGTCTTACTGCCCACAAAAAAGGAAGAAAAGGATGAATAAGTAGAAATCTCTTTCTACTCAGACTAAGATTACTACCCTGATGAATGCAGTAATCTCCAAGAAGAAGTAGAGCAAGAAGTAGAAGACATCTACCTTGAACAAACTCCTGTTCAAGATCCAGGGAGATAAAAACTAGTATGTACAAGCATTCCTCCATTAGAAATTCCACAACCAATTTATCTAACATATTTATTTAATGGAAATTTTTCCAAGTTTATAACTCTATAAATTAATGGAAGACTAGTAGATACCTAGATTGATACTAGAGCTTCTCTCTCCTTTGCTAAATCACAAATCATCCATGATTAGAAGACATTGGATGAATTCCTAGCTTATAAGAGATTAGATATCCAAGGCAATAGCTTCATTTTCAATAAGTATAAACACTAGAAAACCCTTCAGATCTAAGACAAAATCTTCCAATGTGATTTCTTTGCTTTAGATAGAATGCCTATAGATATACTATTAGGAGGTGCTTTTATAGATAGATACTCTCCCTATGGATCCACTACCAAGAGTATCATGTTTACCATATATAATGAAAGGCTCAAAATTCCTTATCTTATTTACACCACTGAGCAATTCCCCAATTCAATGACCAAAACACCTGAACTAGTAATCCCTATTGACATACATCTTATAGGAGAAAGGATTAAAACCACTATCTGTTCTGATAACCCTTAATAGTTTTGGTCCATATCCATGCCTGAGATGAATATCCAAATCATTGAAGGTAAACATATGAATATTTGGAAAAATATCCTAATATGAGCACAGGATTACAATGATATGGAACTATAGATCAAAGAGCTAGAAAGTAATGGGTTCATAGAAAAATCTACTTCTCCTTACTATTGCTATGCTTTTATGGTAAATAAGCATTCAGAGTAGAAAAGAGGAAAGAAAAGAATGGTCATCAATTAAATACCATTAAATTCCATTACTCAACCCTTTTCATATCTAATTCTAGATAAAAGCTACCTATTGGAGAAAGTTACAGCATGTAAATACTTCTCTCAGTTCCATTAGAAGTCTTTTTATCAGATCAAGGTCAAGGAAGACAATAGAAAATGATAACATTTAGCTACCCATTCAGCCATTATCAATGGATTATTATGCCATTCAGCTTAATAAATGTCTTGGCATTCTGTTAAGTCCATATGGATAACATATTTAAAAGCACTTAACATTTTTTATGTGTGTATATTGATGATATTATTACTTTCAGCAATTCTCTTTCTAAACATTACTCTCACCTCACAACATTATTTGAGATGGCAAAAGATGTAGGCATAGTCTTATCAGAGACAAAAATCTAGCTCTATAAGACCAAATGCAATTTTATTGGAATGATTGTCCAAGATTCTGAACTACAAGTTCAGCCACACATCAAAGAAAAATTCATCAATTTTCTAGAAAAGCTTAATAAGTCTAAGCTCCAAGCTTTTTTGGGATTACTAAATTATTTAAACATATTTTATCCTAACTCTGGTGAAGATAGGTTTATACTTCAATAACTTCTCCAAAGAATAAATATTTCCAATGGAAGGAAGAACACAATGTTGTTGTTCAAAAAATCAAATCAAAAGTAGCATTACTTCTAGAATTGCACATCCTAAAATTAGAACATATACTAGTTTATACTGATGCCTGTGACATTGCATGGGGAGGAGTAATTATTTATGTACATAATAATAAATAATTTGTTTGTGAATTTTATAGTGGGGTCTTCAGTACTGATGTTCTCAAATGGATTTCTTCTGATAAAGAAATCTATGCTCTAAAGAAATGTCACAAAAAAATTATTTTAAAACTTCTCCATCTTAAGTAACCATTTCTTGGATTCTAGTTCTCTATTTCCGACGGGAGGAGCAAATTCATTGATTAGTAAATGAAATAAGGTAGCTAAAGGATAAGGTTGATGGTGGACATGTGCATTTTTCTGGTCTTCTGTCATTAAATCCCACCATTTTGTAATAATTCCCCAAAAGAATTTTGAGGTAAATATAGTGGTACTGATTGGATCTAAATGAGAGTTTACTGATATGACTCTCATCGAGTTACACCACGTAGAAATCTCATTTAATGAATTTAACAGATCATCAATACTGAGGTATAATGGTTGTAGCTGGACATGTCTCCTTTGCATCAATGATGTACTAGGGTGATTTTTATGAGGTTTAAAACTAGAACTAAAATTACCCTCATATGTTAAGGCTGAAGGCTGTTCCTCTGCTTCTTAATCTTGCTTGACTAACCAGTCAAGGCTTTCTTCTAGTGTTGCTAGTTTAGTGTCAATGGAAGACAATTGATTTTGCATATTTGTGAAAATCTATTTTTTATTTTCTTCAACAATAGTTAGTTTTTCTAAACTATTTTTGATGTATAAGACATCTTTGCAAAGGTCATCAAAATTTTCAGCACTAATAACATAGTAAATCTAGAAACATAGTTTCTATGTTTGAACTCATTTAAGGGTTCAACATCTCCTTGGAATGCTATAGAAAAATAATGTACAAGTCCTTCATTTTGCTTATACATTCCTTTATGTGGAGGTCACCTTCCACCTCTATACAGACTGACTTTTTGTTCTGTATAGAATTCTATATTATCTTCTCTAGGAAGATTCATAAATGTATAAGGTAACTAATCCTTTGGATCAAGTCCTTAGTTAATTTCTTCATTTTCAATCAAGATGTGACCTATTTTTATATCCCTTCTCGAAGAAGAGGTAGAGTGTCTGGAAGGAGAAAGAATAGAAGAATTTATAGACAAAGATCTGGGAAGAATATTAACAGTTCTACCATCACTCTTATGTACTGAGGCTTGAACTTTCATTTTAAGGGAAACATTTTTTAACCAATAGAGCTTCCAATCAGAAGGTATTTCAATAGATTCTATATGACCTTTCTGAAGTTGGATAGTACCACTGAGTCTTTTGGCATAGGTTAGATTTTCAAAGATTTTTGGGTGGTCAGTACTAGTCATACTATACACGATAGAAATATTTAGAGAGGCATACTTAAATTCACCAAACATGTCTAAACCAAAAAGAGAGGTGAATAATCCCCAACAATCTAAAGAACCAAATTTTACTTCTTTACATCCTTTGTCGCAGACTGTGATAGAAAGGTTTGGACAAAACTCAAAACAAATAACTTCATCATTTAAATGACCAAGGCTTGATATTTGATAGGCATGTCTAAAGATTACTTGGCATCTATCACACAATGATAAATATATAATAGGTTTAATATTACTAAGAATCAATGGAGTTATGTGGACTCTTATAAGACTAAAATGTACAAATTTTACATCTTCATGTGACCTGATATAATTTATCTTAGGTTCAAGTAATAAAGATAGTAATTTTTTTTGGAAATTTTGATTAGGCTTATAAATGACAGTCAATTCGATAGATTTGATTCTAGGTTTTATAAATGATAGATAAGTATACTTATACACAAACTTTGATTTTAGAAGCTCAGACTTCTTATAGACTTGTGAAGCTTTTATAGCCAGAGGTTTGTATAGGCTATTTTCCTTATCATAGTTTTCTTCAGTAACTTCAATATCTAGACAATCATATAATTGTTCTATAACAAAAGGAGGAAGTTCATACATTCCTTCAAGCTCTGATACCAATCTTTTTACATCAATAGATGCTTCCTCCTTTTAACAATCTTTTGTAGAAAACCCACAATAGTAGGCAGGGGCTGAATGGCTACGACTTCACTATTATCACTCAATACTTATTACACTCCTTTTACAAAGACTTATTTGAATTTTTGGTTCTTAGGATCCTTCAAAAAGGGCAAGAGAAGAGCATACTCTTGAAACAAGGCTACTAGATTCCTAAGAAAGCTTAGAAATTTTTTGATGAAAACTCTATGGAGGTGAGGCTTATTTATAGTATTTTAAGAGGTCCTATCTAGAATCCTTATGAAGGTAGTGTCATCTCCCATCATACTTTACAATGTGAAAGCTAATCTACAGGGAGATGCTATTGGATGTGCCAGATGAGGACGTCTAGCTTGGTGGGTCCAATATTGCTTTTGCTTCAGTTAGCAGGTCATCTTCACTTATCAGTTGGAAAAGACACCTTAGCTAGAATGTACTGGAAAGATGTCAGTGCTAGCATCCAACTTCACATGCATGACAGCGAGGAGTGATGTAGAAGTAAGATTCCCATTCCATCTATCTTTTTATAATCATATGTACGATCATGTCTTGATCATGGTTCTCCTCTTTATGAGTACAGTGTGGACCATATCTTGAAATCCATATATACATATGTTCATTGTGTGGAGACTGAATTTTGATTAGCCATGTCCATAAAGGGCATTTTAAAATTTTGGTGAACTGGTGAAATAAGAATTCACTATTCAATCTTTCTATGAGGATAACACCAGTATTTTGATGACAGTTTACTTGGATCGTTGTTGCTAAAGACATTTATAGATCTTAACCTGTTGCATAATAAATCTAGGTATACCTTGGATGTAACTCTTCATAGAGGATCTATTCTTGAACAAGGATGTTCAAAGAAGTGAATCCTTGATTATATATTCTGGTTAGATTGAAACTAGGAATGGGTTGATGCATAAGTGTAGTAGGTGAATTTTTGCTAAGCCAGTCTGCAATTATATTATCAGTACCCTTAATGTGTTCTACTAAAAAATTAAACTGATTAAATAAATCCTACCATCAAACATATTTACTGTGACCATCCTTTTGACCATGATCCTTTTCTTTAAAGGTCAAAATTCTAGTACAATCAATTTTTACAATAAAATGAGGCAGATGGAGAATTTTTAACATAAACGGTTCAAGGCATTTCTTTATAGCATTCTATCAAGCCCATATGGATAACATATTTAAAATCACTTCACATTTTTTATGTGTGTATATTGATGATATTCTTATTTTTAGCAATTATCTTTCTGAACATTACTCTCACCTCACAACATTCTTTGAGACGGCAAAATATATAGGCATAGTCTTATTAGATACAAAAATCTAGCTCTGTAAGACCGAATGCAATTTTCTTGGAATTATTATCCAAGATTCTAAACTACAAGTTCAGCCACACATTAAATAAAAAGTCATCAATTTTCTAGAAAAGCTTGATAAGTCTAAGTTCCAAGCATTTTTAGGATTACTAAATTATTTAAACAGCTTTTATCTTAACTCTAGTGATGACAGGTTTATACTCCAAGAACTTATTCAAAATAAGAAAGCTTTCCAATAGAAGGAAGAACACACTAGTGTTATTCAAAAAATCAAATCAAAAGTAGCACTACTTCTAAAATTGCATATCCCAAAATCAAAACATATACTCATTTATACTGATGCCTCTGACACTGCATGGGGAGGAGTACTTGTTTGTGTACATAATAATAAAGAATTTGTTTGTGAATTCTCTAGTGGAGTCTTTAGTACTGATGTTCTCAAATGGATTTATTCTAATAAAGAAATTTATGTTGTAAATAAATTCCTTGAAAAGTTTATGTTAAAACTTCTCCATCTACCTCATTTTATTGTAAAAATTGATTGTACTAGATTTCTGACCTTTAAAGAAAATGATCATGGTCGAAAGGATGGTCACGGTAAATATGTTTGATGGTAGGATTTCTTTAATCAGTTTATTTTTTTAGTAAAACACATTAAGGGTACTGATAATTTAATTATAGATTGGCTTAGTAGAAATCCACCTAATACACTTATGTATCAACCCATTCCTAGTTTCAATCTAACCAGAATATATAATCAAGGATTCACTTCTTTGAACATCCTTGTTCAAGAATAGATCCTTCGTGAAGAGTTGCATCTGAGGTATACCTGGATTTCTTATGCAATAGGCCAAGATCTACAAATGTCATCAGCAGCAATGATCCAAGCAAACTATCATTAAAATACTAGTGTTATCTTCATAGAAATATTGAATAGTGAATTCTTATTTCACCAATTCATTGAACTCTTAAAACACCCTTTATGGACATGGTTGATCAAAATCCGGTCTCCACATAATGAACATCTATATAGATGGATTGCAAGATGTGGTCCACACTGTATTCACGAAGAGGATAACCGTGATCAAAACATGGTCATACATACGATTATAAGAAGACAACTAGAATGGAAATCTTACTTCTGCATTACTCCTCATTGTCATGCATGTAAAGCTAGACCCATGCACTGGCATCTTTCTAGTACATTTCAGCTAAGGTGTCTTTTTCAGTCAATAATTGAAGATGACCTATTGATTGAAGTGGAAGCAATGTTGGAACCACTAACCTAGATGTCCTCATCCAATACATCCAACAACATCTCCCTATAGATTATATTTCACACTGTAAAGTATGATGGGACATGACACTGTCTTGGCAAATATTCCAGGTAGGACCTCTCAAAATACTATAAATAAGCCTCACCTCCATATATTTTTCATCAAAAAAATTCTAATCTTTCTTAGGAATCTAGTAGCCTTGTTTCAAGAGTATGCTCTTCTCTTGCCCTTTTCAAAGGATCCTAAGAACCAAAAATTCAAACAAGTCTTTGTAAAAAGAGTGTAATAAGTATTGAATGATAATAGTGGAGCCATAACCATTCGACCCCTGCCTACTATAGTGGGTTTTCTAGAAAATATTTCTAAAAGGAAGAAGCATCTATTGACGTAAATAGATTGGTATCAGAGCCATGCCAAACTGAATGAGTTACTATTGGATACATCTATAAGAATTTAATGCTTTAGACTTTGGGTTTCTTTAATATGTAAAATTCTTTGAGAAAGTTATTGTATTGAGTCCCTAGCCATTATCAAATTGTCATAGGCCCCTTTTACTATACACCTTTATTTCTCTTCCCAAAAAAATTCTCACTTATCAAAACCCCAATCTCTTCACAATGGAATTTGGTAAATCCTAGATGTCTTCCACAGTAGAAATTATACATGAATCTAAGCTTGAATGAATGTATGAACTCCATCCTTTTATTCTAGAAAAATTATCTGATTGTCTAGATATTGAAGTTACTGAAGAAAACCTTGAAAAAGAAAATAGCCTATACAAACCTCTGGCTATAAAAGCTTCACAAGTCTATAAGAAGTTTGAGCTTCTAAAATCTAAGTTTGTGTAAAGTCTACTTATCTATCATTTGTAAAACCTAGAATCAAATCTGTCAAATTGACTCTTAGTTATAAGCTCAATCAAAATTTCTAAATAGATTTAATATCTTTATTACCTGAACCTAAGATAAATTATATCAGGTCACATGAAGATGTAAAATTTGTAAATTTTGGTCTTATAAGAGTCCACATAACTCCATTGATTCCCAATAATATTAAACCTATTATATATTTAGATTTGTGTGATAAATGCCAAGTAAGATTTATACATGCCTGCCAAATATCAAGCTTTGGTTATTTAAATGATGAAGTTATTTATTTTGAGTTTTGTCCAAACCTTTCTATCACAGTCTGTGACAAAGAATGTAAAGAAGTAAAATTTGGTTCTTTCGATTGTTGGGGATTATTCACCTCCCTTTTTGGTTTAGACATGTTTGGTGAATTTAAGTATGCCTCTATAAATATTTCTGTCATGTATAGTATGACTAATACCAACCACCCAAAAATACTTGAAAATATGCCCTATGCCAGAAGACTTAGTGGTACTGTCCAACTTCCAAAAGATCATATAGAATCTATCAAAATACCTTCTGATTGGAAGCTTGATTGGTTGAAAAATATTTCCCCTAAAATTAAAGGTCAAGCCTCAGTACATAAGAGTGATGGTAGAACTATTAATATTCTTCCTAGATCTTTGTCTGTAAATTCTTTTGTTCTTTCTCCTTCCAGACACTCTACCTCTTCTTCAAGAAAGGCTATAAAAACAAGTCACATCTTGATTGAAGATGAATAAATTAACCAAGGACCTGATCCAAAGTATCAGTTACCTTATACATTTATGAATCTTCCTTTAGAAGATAATTTAGAATTCTATACAAAACAAAAGGTTAGTCTGTACAGAGGTGGAAGGTGGCCTCCACATAAAGGAGTGTATAAGAAAACTAAAAGACTTGTATAGTATTTTTATGTAGCATTCCAAGGAGATGTTGAACCCTCAAATGAGTTCAAACATATAAACTATGTTTCTAGATTTATTTCTCATCTCTCTAAAAATTTTGATGACCTTTGTAAAGATGTCTTATACATCAAAAATAGTTTAGAAAAACTAACTATTGTTAAGGACAATACAAATCAGATTTACACAAATATGTAAAATCAATTGTCTTCCATTGACACTAAACTAGCAGCACTAGAAGATAGCCTTGACTGGTTAGTCAAGCAAGATGAAGAAGTAGAAGAATAGCCTCTGGCCTTAACATATGAGGTTAATTTTGGTTCTATTTTCAAACCTCATAAAAAGCACCCCAGTACATCATTGATGCAAAGGACACATGTCCAACTATAACCATGATACCTCAATATTAATGATCTATTAAATCCATTAAATGAGATTTATACTTGGTGTAACTCCATGAGAGTCATATCAGTAAACTCTCATTTAGATCTAGTCAGTACCACTATATTTGCCTCAAAATTATTTTGGGGAATTGTTACAAAATTTTGGAATTTAATGATAGAAGATCAGCAAAATCCACATGTCCACCATCAAACTAATCCTTTATCTTCTTTATTTCATTTATTAATTAATTAATTTGCTCCTCTAGTCAAAAATAGAGAACTGGAATCCAAGAAATGTTTACTTAAGATAGAGCTTTGTGATTTAAAGTAGTTTGATGCATTTGCTAATCAGTTTGGAGAATTAGCATATGAATGTCAAATCTTTGGATATAATGAAATCAAGATCAAATTTTTGCATGCCTTGCCTTATAATATCATTGATAAAGTCATTGCATATATTGATCTTAAAGGCCAAAAAATTGAGGATTTATTCCTCACTGATGTCATAGATTTTGCCAAAAAATAAGCCATGCAATTATTCTTAGAGACCAAATCTATCCAAAAGCTCACCAAGCATCAAGACTCTCAAATCAATCTAGTCTTTCTAGAAATAACACCTTTCATTTGTCGCCCATTTGTATAGTCCCATAAACAATGCAATAAATGTCACACAAGTCTCTCTTTCAAGTGTTTCTCTTTTCCTTGCAAGCACTCCTATGCTCCTCCTCTCCATTTTCTCATAAAACATCACACTACCTATCCTCTGTCCAAAGAGCCTATTTTCTACATTTGTCACAAACCTAGCCATATTGCTCCTCAGTGCCATTTCAAAAATCTTGTAGTCAAAGCTATTTTCACCTCTAATGCAGTAGCATGGTGGGATATCATTGAATTTGATGAAGATCTCTACCTACAGGATGACATCTATGAACCAACTTTATGTGATCTCCCTAAAGATGACTTCAAAGACAATGATGATGTAGATGCTCTTGAGTCATTAGCTAATGACTTGGAACAGCTACTCACCAACATGCAACGACCTTGAAACCAACCTCAGCACCATGATAATTCACAACTGCCATATGAAGCATATGGTAATTGGTCTCACCATCGTCATGAGGTACCAGAATGACACACAAGACCATAGACTAGAGGATAGAGGAGAAAGATCAACCAGAGGGAGACAACCCTCAATTCCATAGATACATTCAATATTACAAAGGCCTTAGTATCCTCCTACACAATTTTAGAGATCTTTCAAGCCTAGTGCCTCTTAGATCAAGAACAAGTTCACCAACACAGATCTTCTAAGAGAAATTCTAGCACCATTCATAGAGCCACAATGGGATGTCTTACTACCCATAGAAAAGCAAGAAAAGGATGAAGAAGTAGAAATATCTTTTTACTTAAACCAAGATTATTGCCCTAGTGAATGGAGTAATCTCCAAGAAGAAGAAGCAGAGCAAGAAGCAGAAGACATCTACCTTGAACAAACTCATGTTCAAGATCCAAGGAGATAAAACTAGTATGTATAAGCATTCCTTAGAAATTCCACAACCAACTTATCTAACACAGCTGATTAATGGAAAGTTTGCCTTATTTATAACTCTAAAAATTAATGGCAGACTAGTAGATGCCTAAATTGATACTAGAGCTTCTCTCTCCTTTACTAAATCATAAATCATCCATGATTGGAAGACATTGGATGAATCCCTAGCTTATAAGAGCTTAGATGTCCAAGGGAATAGCTTCATTTGAAATGAGTATAAACACTAGCAAACCCTTCAGATCTAAGATAAAACCTTCCAATGTGATTTCTTTGCTTTAGATAAAATGCCTGTAGAAACACTACTAGGTAGTGTTTTTATAGATAGATACTCTCCCTATGGATCCACTACCAAGAGTATCATGTTTACCATAGATAATGAAAGGCTAAGAATTCCTCATCTTATTTATTCCACTGAGCAATTTCCTAGTTTAATGACCCAAACACTTGAATTAGTAATCCCTGTTGACATATAGCTTATAGGAAAAAGGATTAGAACCACTATCTATTCTTATAACCCTCAGTAGTTTTAGTCTAAATATATGTTTGAGATGAATATCTCGATCATCAAAGGTAAACATATGAAGATTGGGAAAAAGATCCCAATACCAGCACAAGATTAGAACGATTTAGAACTATAGATCAAAGAGCTAGAAAGTAATGGATTACTGTTGCTATGCTTTTATGGTGAATAAGCATTCATAGCAAAAAAGAGGAAAGAAAAGAATGGTCATCAATTACAGACCATTAAATTCCATTACTCAACCCTTTCCATATCTAATTCTAGATAAAAGCTAACTATTAGAGAAAGTTGTAGCATGTAAATACTTCTCTCAGTTTGATTGTAAGTTAGGCTTTTATCAGATTAGGGTCAAGGAAGATGATAGAGAAAAGACAACATTTAGCTACCCATTCAGCCATTGATAACCAATCTTTTTACATCACTAGATGCTTCCTCTTTTTAGCAATCTTTTCTAGAAAACCCACGACAGTAGGCAGTGGTTGAATGCTTATGGCTTCATTATTATCACTCAATACTTATTAAACTCTTTTTACAAAGACTTATTTGAATTTATGGTTCTTAGGATCCTTTGAAAAGGGTAAGAGAAGAGCATAATCTTGAAATAGGGCTACTAGATTCCTAAGAAAGCTTAGAAATTTTTTAATGAAAACTCTATAGAGGTGAGGCTTATTTATAGTATTTTTCAAGGTCCTACCTAGAATATTTGCCAAGGTGGTGTCATGTCCCATCATACATTATAGCAAGATAGATAATATATAGGGAGATGTTGTTGGATGCACTAGATGAGGACATATATCTTGGTGGGTCCAACATTGCTTCTGCTTCAATCAACAGGTCATGTTCACTTATCAACAAGATAAGACACCTTAGCTAGAATATACTGGAAAGATACTAGTGCTAAGGTCTAGCTTCATGTACATGACAATAAGGAGTGATGTAGAAGTAAGATTCCCATTCCAGTTGTCTTCTTATAATCATATGTATGACCGTGTCTTGATCAAGGTTCTCCTCTTCATGGATATGGTGTGGATCATATCTTGCAATCCATTTATAAATATGTTCATTGTGTGGAGACTAGATTTTGATCAGCAATGTCCATAAAGGGTATTTTAAGAGTTTGGTGAATTGGTGAAATAGGAATTCACTATTCAATCTTTCTATGAAGATAACACTAGTATTTTGATGATGGTTTGCTAAAATCGTTACTACTGAAGACATTTGTAGATCTTGGCTTGCTGCATAAGAAATCTTGGTATACCTTAGATGCAACCCTTCGTAGAGGATCTATTCTTGAACAAGGATGTTCAAATAAGTGAATCCTTGATTATATATTTTCGTTAGATTGAAACCAAGAACGGGTTGATACATAAGTGTAGCAGGTGGATTTCTACTAAGCTAGTCTGCAATTATATTATTATTACCCTTAATATGTTCAACTAAAAAATTAAACTAATTAAAGAAAGCTTATCATCAAACATATTTATCATGACCATCCTTTCGACCATGATCATTTTCTTTAAAGGTCAGAAATCTAGTACAATTAGTTTTTATAATAAAATGAGGCAAATGGAGAAGTTTTAACATAAAATTTTCAAGGCATTTCTTTAAAGCATAGATTTCTTTATCAAAATAAATCTATTTGAGAACATCAGTACTGAGGACCCCACTAGAGAATTCACAAACAAATTCTTTTTTATTATGTATACAAATAAGTACTCCTCCCCATGAAGTGTCAGAGGCATCAATATAAACTAGCATATGTTCTAATTTTGGGATATGAAATTCTGAAAGTAGTGCTACTTTTGATTTGATTTTTTGAATATAAGCATTTTTTTCTTCCTTCCATTGGAAATCTTTCTTCTTATAGAGAATTTCTTGGAGTATAAACCTATCTTCACTAGAGTTAGGATAAAAGTTGTTTCAATAATTTAGTAATCCCAAAAATGCTTGGATCTTAGACTTATCAATCTTTTCTAGAAAAATGATGACTTTTTCTTTAATGTGTGGCTAAACTTGTAGTTTAAAATCTTGGATAATCATTCTAAGAAAATTGCATTCAGTCTTACAGAGCTAGATTTTTGTATTTGATAAGACTATGCCTACATCTCTTGCCATCTCAAAGAATGTTGTGAGGTGAGAGTAATGTTCAGAAAGAGAATTGCTGAAAATAAGATTATCATCAATATACACACATAAAAAATGTGAAGTGCTTTTAAACATGTTGTCCATATGGGATTTATAGAATGCTAGGGCATTCATTAAGCCGAATGGCATAACATTACATTGATAATGACCAAATCAACAACTAAATGTTATCTTTTCTCTATTACCTTCCTTGACCCTAATCTGATAAAAGCTTGACTTACAATCAAACTGAGAGAAGTATTTACATGCTACAAATTTCTCCAATAGGTAGCTTTTATCTAGAATTGGATATGGAAAGGGTTGATTAATGGCATTTAGTGGTCTATAATTTATGACTATTCTTTTCTTTCCTCTTTTTTGCTCTCAATGCTTATATACCATAAAAGCATAGTAGTAGTAAGGAGAAGTAGATTTTTCTATGAACCCATTACTTTCTATCTCTTTGATCTATAGTTCTATATCATTGTAATCATGTCTTGGTATTGGGATATTTTTCCAAATCTTCATATGTTTACCTTCAGTGATTTGGATATTTATCTCAAGCATAGATTTGGACCAAAACTACTAAGGGTTATTAGAACAAATAGTGCTTCTAATCCTTTCTCCTATAAGTTGTATGTCAGCAAGGATTACTAGTTCAGGTGTTTGGGTAATTGAATTAGGGAATTTCTCAGTGGCATAAATAAGATGAGAAATTTTGAGCCTTTCATTATCTATGGTAAACATGATACTCTTGGTAGTGGATCCATAGGGAGAGTATCTATCTATAGAATCACCACCTAGTAGTATATATATAGGCATTCTATCTAAAGTAAAGAAATCACATTGGAAGATTTTGTCTTGGATCTAAAGGGTTTGCTGGTGTTTATACTTATTGTAAATGAAGCTATTCCCTTGGACATCTAAGCTCTTATAATCTAGTAATTCATCCAATTTCTTCCAATCATGGATGATTTATGATTTAGCAAAGGAGAGGGAAGCTCGACTATCAATCTGGGCATCTACTAGTCTACCATTAATTTCTAGAGTTATAAACTAGGCAAAATTTCCATTAATTATCTATGTTAGATAAGTTGGTTATGGAATTTCTAAAGGAGGAATGCTTGTACATACTAATTTCTATCTCTCTAGATCTTGAACAGGAGTTTGTTCAAGGTAGATGTCTTTTACTTTTTTCTCTGCTTGTTCTTCTTGGAGATTGCTACATTCATTGGGGTAGTAATCTTGTCTGGGTATAAAGAGCTTTCTACTTCTTCATCATATTCTTCATTTTTTGTGGGTAGTAAGACATCCCACTGTGGCTCTATGACTAGTGCTGGAATTTATCTTGGAAGATCTGTGCTAGTGAACTTGTTCTTGATCCAAGAGGCACTAGGCTTGAAAGAGCTCTAGAATTGCAAAGGAGGATGTTGAGGTCTTTGTAATGTTGGAGGTATCCATGATATTGAGGTTTGTCTCCCTCTAGTTGATCCTTCTCTTCTAGAGTATCCTCTGGTCTATGGTCTTGTGTCTCATTTTGGTACCTCATGATGATGGCAACCAATTACCATATGCTTCATATAGCAGCTATGAATCATCATGGTCTTGAGGTCAGTACCAAGGTCATTTCGTGTTGGTGAGAAATTGTTCCAAGTCATTGGCTAATGACCAGAGAGCATTTACATCATCATTGTCTTAAAATTCATCTTCAGGGAGATCATCTAGAATTGATTCATAGATGTCATCTTGTAGGTAGAGATCTTTATCAGAATCAATGATATCCCACCACGTTGCTACATTAGAGTTGAAAAAAATTTGACTATAGGATTTTTGTAATGGCACTGAGGAGCAATGTGGTTAGGTTTGCAACAAATGTAGCAAATAATCTATTTAGATAGAGGATAGGCAGTGTGATGTTTTTTGAGAAATTGGTGAGGAGGATAATAGGAGTGCTTGTGAGGAAAAGAGTGGCACTTGAAAGTGAGATATGTGAGACATTTCTTGCATTATTTATGGGAATGTACAAATGGGTGGTAGCTAAAAGGTTTTATTTTTGGAAAGACTAAAGTGATCTAAGAGGCTTGATGCTTGGTGAGCTTCTGGATAGATTTAGTCTCTGAGACTAATTGCATGGCAAAATCTATGACATTAGAGAAGGATAAATCCTTGATTATTAGGCCTTTGAGATCAATATATGCAATTACTTTATCAATGAGATTATAAAGCAAAGCATGTATAAATTTGATCTTGATTTTAGTAGATCCAAAGCTTCAGCATTCATATGCTAGTTCTCTAAACTACTTAGCAAATGCATTAAATTGCTTTAAATCACAAAGCTCCATATTAAGTAACCATTTCTTGGATTCCATTTCTCTATTTCTAACTGAAAGAGCAAATTCATTGATTATTAAGTGAAATAAGGCAGCTAAAGGATTAGGTTGATGGTGGACACGTGCATTTTTCTAGTCTTCTTTTATTGAATCCCACCATTTTGTAACAATTCCCCAAAAGAATTTTGAGGAAAATATAGTGGTACCAACTAGATCTAAATGAGAGTTTACTGATATGACTCTCATGGAGTTACACCAAGTAGAAATCTCATTTAATGGATTTAACAGATCATCAATATTGAGGTGCCATAGTTATAGCTAGACGTGTCATTTGCATCAATGATACCAATATTTTTATGTCAATAGATGCTTCCTCCTTTTATTAATCTTTTTTATAAAACTCGTGATAGTAGGTAGCGGTCAAATGGCTACGGCTTCACTATTATCACTCAATACTTATTACATTCTTTTTACAAAAGACTTGCTTGAATTTCTAGTTCTCAGGATCCTTCTAAAAAGGTAAGAGAAGAGCATAATCTTGAAACATGGCTACTAGATTCCTAAGAAAGCTTAGAAATTTTTTGATAAAAACTCTATGGAGGTGAGTCTTATTTATAGTATTTTGAGAGGTCCTGCCTGGAATCTTTGCCAAGGCAGTGTCATGTCCCATCATACTTTACAGTGTGAAAGATAATCTATAGGGAAATGTTGTTGGATGTGCTAGATGAGGATGTCTATCTTGGTGGGTCCAACATTGCTTCCACTTCAGTCAGTAGGTCATCTTCATTTATCGGCTGAAAAAGACACTTTAACTAGAATGTACTAGAAAGATGCCAGTGTTGGGGTCCAACTTCACATGCATGGTAGTGAGGAGTGATGTAGAATTCATTCCATCTATATTATTATAATTGTATGTACAACATGTCTTGATCATGGTTCTCCTCTTTGTGAATACGGTGTGGACTGTATCTTGAAATCCATCTATATAGATGTTCATTGTGTGGAGACTAGATTTTGATCAGCCATGTCCATAGAAGGCATTTTAAGAGTTCAGTGAACTGGTGAAATAAGAATCCACTATTCAATATTTCTATGAAGATAACACTAGTATTTTGACGATGATTTGCTTAGATAGTTGCTGCTGAAGACATTTGTAGATCTTGGCCTACTGCATAAGAAATTTGGGTGCACCTCAGATGCAACCCTTCACAGAGGATCTATTTTTGAATAAGGATGTTCAGAGAAGTAAATCATTGACTATATATTCTTGTTAGATTGAAACCAAGAATGGGTTGATGCATAAGTGTAGTAGATGCATTTCTATTAAGCCAGTATATAATTATATTATCAATACCCTTAATGTGTTCTACTAAAAAATTAAACTAATTAAATAAAGCCTGCCATTAAACATATTTATTGTGACCATCCTTCTGACCATGATCCTTTTCTTTAAAGGTCAAAAATCTAGTACAATCAATTTTTATAATAAAATGAGGCAGATGGAGAAGTTTTAACATACACTTTTCAAGGAATTTCTTTACAGCATAGATTTATTTATCAGAAGAAATCCATTTGAGAACATTAGTACAGAAGACCTCACTAGAGAATTCACAAATAAATTATTTATTACTATGTACAAAAACAAGTACTCCTCCCCATGCAGTGTCAGAGGCATCAGTATAAACCAACATATGTTTTGATTTTGGGATATGCAATTCTGAAAGTAGTGCTACTTTTGATTTGATTTTTAGAATAGCAGTAGTGTGTTCTTCCTTCCATTAGAAATATTTCTTCTTCTAGATAATTTCTTGGAGTATAAACCTATTTTCACCAGAGTTAGAATAAAATCTATTTAAATAATTTAGTAATCCCAAAAGTGCTTGGAGCTTAGACTTATCGAGCTTTTTTGGAAAATTGATGACTTTTTCTTTGATGTGTTGTTGAACTTGTAGTTTAAGATCTTGGATAATCATTCGAAGAAAATTGCATTCAGTCTCACAGAGATGGATTTTTGTATCTGATAAGACTATGCCTGCATCTTTTGCCATCTCAAAGAATGTTTTGAGGTGAGAGTAATGTTTAAAAAGATAATGACTAAAAATAAGAATATCATCATTATACACACATAAAAAATGTGAAGTGCTTTTGAATATGTTATCCATATGGGCTTGATAGAATACTAGGAAATTCATTAATCTGAATAGCATAATAGTCTATTGATAATGGATGAATGGGCAACTAAATGATATCTTTTCTCTATCGGCTTCTTTGACCCTAATCTGATAAAAACCTGGCTTGCAATCGAATGGAGAGAAGTATTTACATGCTACAACTTTATCCAATAGGTAGATTTTATCTAGAATTGGATATGGAAAGGGTTGAGTAATGGCATTTTAATGGTCTATAATTGATGACCATTATTTTCTTTCCTCTTTTTTTCTCTAAATGCTTATTTACCATAAAAGCATAGCAATAGTAAGGAGAAGTATATTTTTCTATGAACCCATTACTTTTTAGCTCTTTGATCTATAGTTTCATATTGTTGTAATCATGTGATGATATTGGGATATTTTTTCCAATATTTATATATTTACCTTTGATGATTTGAATATTCATCTGAGGCATAGATTTGGACCAAAATTGTTGAGGGTTATCAGAATAGATAGTGGTTCTAATCCTTTCTCTTATAAGTTGTATGTCAGCAGGGATTACTAGTTTAGGTGTTTGGGTCAATGAACTAGGGAATTGCTTAGTGGCATAAATAAGATGAGGATTTATGAGCCTTTCATTATCTATGGTAAACATGATACTCTTGGTAGTGGATCCATAGGGAGAGTATCTATCTATAAAAGCACCGCATAGTAGTATATCTATAGGTATTCTATCTAAATCAAAGAAATCACATTGGAAGATTTTATCTTAGATCTGAAGGGTTTGCTAGTGTTTATACTTATTGCAAATGAATCTATTACTTTATACATCTAATCTCTTATAATCTAGGGATGCATCTAATGTCTTCTAATCATGGATGATTTGTGATTTAGCAAAGGAGAGAGAAGTTCCAGTATCAATCTAGTCATCTACTAGTCTACCATTAATTTCTAGAGTTATAAATTGGGCAAAATTTCCATTAATCAGCTATGTTAGATAAGCTAATTGTGGAATTTGTAAGGGATGAATGATTGTACATACTAGTTTTTATCACCTTAGATCTTAAATAAGAGTTTGTTTAAGGTAGATGACTTTTGCTTCTTGCTCTGCTTCTTCTTAGAGATTACTTCATTTACCAGGGCAATAATCTTGGTCTGAGTAGAAAGAGCTTTCTACTTCTTCATCCTTTTCTTCCTTTTCTATGTGAATTAAGACATCCCACTATGGCTTTATCACTGGTGCTATAATTTCTCTTAGAAGATCTGTGCTGGTGAACTTGTTCTTGATCCAAGATGCACTAGGCTTAAAAGAGATCTAGAATTACAAAGGAAGATGCTGAGGCCTTTGAAATGTTGGAGGTATCTACAATATTGAGTGTTATCTCCCTCTAGTTGATCCTTCTCCTCTAGATTATCCTTTGGTCCATGGTCTTGTGTCTCATTTTGATACCTCATGATGATGGTGAGACCAATTACCATATGTTTCATATGGTAGCTGTGAATTATCATGGTGTTGACATCAATACCAAGGTCATTGAAAATTGGTGAATGGTTGTTCCAAATCATCAGCTAATGACTTAAGAGCATTTGCATCGTCATTGTCTTCAAAGTCATCTTTCGGGGAGATCATCTAAAATTAGTTCATAGATGTCATCCTGTAGGTAGAGATCTTCATCAAAATCAATGATATCACACCATGTTACTACATTAGAGGTGAAAATAGCTTTGATTGAAATATTTTTGCAATGGCACTAAGTAACAATATGGCCAGGTTTGTGACAAATATAGCAAATAGATTGTTTAGACGAAGGACGGGTAGTGTGACATTTTTTGAGAAAATGGTGAGGAGGAGCATAGGAGTGTTTGAGAGGAAAAGAGAGGTGCTTGAAAGAGAGACATGTACAACATTTATTGCATTATTTATGGGAATGGACAAATGGGTGGCAGTTGAAAGGTACTATTTCTAGAAAGACTAGAGTGATCTGAGAAGCTTGATGCTTGGTGAGCTTTTGGATAGATTTAGTCTCTATGACTAATTACATGGCATATTATCTGGCAAAATATATGACATCAGAGATGGATAAATCCTCAATTGTTAAGCCTTTGAGATCAATATATGTGATGACTTTATCAACGAGATTATAAGGCAAAGAATGTAGAAATTTGATCTTGATTTCAGTAGATCCAAAGCTTTGGCATTCATATACTAATTCTCTAAACTACTTAGCAAATGCATCAAACTAATTTAAATCACAAAGCTCCATCTTAAGTAACCATTTATTGGATTCCAGTTCTCTATTTTTGACTGGAGGAGCAAATTCATTGATTAATAATTGAAATAAGGTAGCTAAAGGATCAAGTTGATGGTGGACACTTACATTTTACTGGTCTTCTATCATTGAATCCCACCATTTTTTAAAAATTTCTTAAAATAATTTTGAGTCAAACACAGTGGTATCGATTGGATCAAAATGAGAGTTTACTAATATGACTCTCATGGAGTTACACTAGGAAAAAATCTCATTTAATAGATTTAACAGATCATCAATATTGAGGTACCATGGTTGTAGCTAGACATGTGTCTTTTACTTCAATGATGTACTGGGGTGTTTTTTATGAGGTTTGAAACTAGAACCAAAATTAACCTCATATGTTAAGGCTGAAGATTGTTCCTCTGCTTCCTGATCTTGCTTGACTAACTAGTCAAGACTTTCTTCTAGTGGTACTAGTTTAGTGTCAATGGAAGATAATTGATTTTGCATATTTATGCAAATTTGATTTGTATTGTCCTCAATAATAGTTAGTTTATCTATACTATTTTTGATGTATAAGACATATTTATAAAGGTCATCAAAAAATTTAGAGAGATGAGAATTAAATCTAGAAACATAGTTTTTATGTTTGAACTCATTTGAGGGTTTAACATCTCCTTGGAATACTACAAAAAAATATTGTACAAGTCCTTCATTTTGCTTATACATTCCTTTATGTGCAGGCCACCTTCCACCTCTATACAGACTGACCTTTTATTCTGTATAGAATTCTAAATTATCTTCTCTAAGAAGATTCATAAATGTACAAGGTAATTGATCATTTGGATAAGGTCTTTGGTTAATTTCTTCATCTTCAATCAAGATGTGACCTATTTTTATAGCCCTTCTTGAAGAAGAGGTAGAGTATCTGGAAGGAGAAAGAACAGAATAATTTACAAACAAAGATCTGGGAAGTATATTAATAGTTATACCATCACTCTTATGTACTAAGGCTTGACCTTTCATTTTAGGGGAAACATTTTTCAACCAATCAAGATTCGAATCAGAAGGGTATTTCGATAGATTCTATATGACCTTTCTGAAGTTGGATAGTACCACTGAGTCTTCTAGCATAGGTAAAATTTTTAAGGATTTTTGGGTGGTTGGTATTAGTCATACTATACATGATATTAATATTTATAGAGGCATACTTAAACTCACCAAACATGTCTAAACCAATCTTTTTACATCAATAGATGCTTCCTCCTTTTAGCAATCTTTTCTAGAAAACCCATGATAGTAGGCAAGGGCCAAATGGCTACGACTTCACTATTATCACTCAATACTTATTACACTCTTTTTACAAAGACTTGTTTGAATTTCTAGTTCTCAAGATCATTGAAAAAGGGTAAGAGAAGAGCATACTCTTGAAACAAGGCTATTAGATTCCTAAGAAAGCTTAGAAATTTTTTGATGAAAACTCTATGGAGGTGAGGCTTATTTGTAGTATTTTGAGAGGTCCTGCCTAGAATCTTTGCCAAGGTAGTGTCATGTCCTTCATACTTTACAACGTGAAAGCTAATCTACAAGGAGATGTTGTTAGATGCACTGAATGAGGACATCTAGCTTGGTGGGTCAAACATTTCTTCCACTTCAGTCAGTAAGTCATCTTCACTTATTGGCTAGAAAAGACACATTAGCTGGAATGTACTAGAAAGATGCCAGTGTTGGGATCCATCTACACATGCATGACAATGAGGAGTGATGTAGAAGTAATATTCCCATTCTAGTTGTCTTCTTATAATCATATGTATGATCGTGTCTTGATCAAGGTTCTCCTCTTTGTGAATACAGTGTGGACCGTATCTTGCAATCTATCTATACGGATGCTCATTATGTGGAGACTAGATTTTGATCAGCCATGTCCATAAAGAGTGTTTTAAGAGTTTGGTGACTTGGTGAAACAAGAATTCACTATTCAATCTTTCTATGAAGATAACACCAGTATTTTGGTGACAGTTTGCTTGGATCATTACTGCTGAAGATATTTGTAGATCTTGGCCTACTGCATAAGAAATCCAGGTATACCTTAGATGTAACCCTTCATGGAGGATCTATTCTTGAACAAGGATGTCAAAATAAGTGAATCCTTAATTATATATTTTGGTTAGATTGAAGCTAGGAATGGGTTGATGCATAAGTGTAGCAAGTGGGTTTCTGCTAAGCCAGTCTACAATTATATTATTATTACCCTTAATGTTTTCTACTAAAAAATTAAATTGATTAAAGAAAGCCTGCCATCGAACATATTGACTGCAACCATCCTTTCAACCATGATCCATTTCTTTAAAGGTCAAAAATCTAGTACAATTGGTTTTTACAATAAAATGAGGTAGATGGAGAAGTTTTAACATAAACTTTTCAAGGCATTTCTTTACATCATAGATTTCTTTATCAGAAGAAATCTATTTGAGAACATCAATACTGAAGACCCCACTAGAGAATTCATAAACAAATTCTTTATTATTATGTACACAAACAAGTACATCTCCCCATGCAGTGTTAGAGGCATTAGTATAAACCAAAATATGTTCTAATTTTGGGATATGAAATTCTAGAAGTAGTGCTACTTTTGATTTGATTTTTAAAATAGTAGCAGTGTGTTCTTCCTTTCATTGGAAAGCTTTCTTCTTCTGGATAAGTTCTTGGAGTATAAACCTATCTTCACCAGAGTTAGGATAAAAGTTGTTTAAGTAATTGAGTAATTCTAAAAATGCTTGGAGCTTAGACTTATCGATCTTTTCTGGAAAACTGATGACTTTTTCTTTGATGTGTGGCTGAACTTGTAGTTTAGAATCTTAGATAATCATTCCAAGAAAATTGCATTCAATCTTATAGAGCTAGATTTTTGTATCTAATAAGACTATGCCTACATATTTTACCATCTCAAAGAATGTTGTGAGGTGAGAGTAATGTTCAGAAAGAGAATTGTTGAAAATAAGAATATCATCAATATACACACATAAAAAATGTGAAGTGCTTTTAAATATGTTATCCATATGGGCTTGATAGAATGTTGAGGCATTCATTAAGATGGATGGCATAATAGTCCATTGATAATGGCTGAATGGGTAGCTAAATTCTATCTTGTCTCTATTGGGTTCCTTGACCCTGATCTGATAAAAGCTTAACTTGCAATCGAATAAAGAGAAGTATTTACATGCTACAACTTTCCCTCATATGTAGCTTTTATCTGGAATTGGATATGGAAAGGGTTGAGTAATGGAATTTAATAGTCTATAATTGATGACCATTCTTTTCTTTCCTCTTCTCTGCTCTAAATGCTTATTTACTATAAAAGCATAGCAACAGTAAGGAGAAGTAGATTTTTCTATGAACCTCTTACTTTCTAGCTCTTTGATCTGTAGTTCAATATCATTGTAATCTTGTGCTAGTATTGGGATCTTTTTCCCAATCTTCATATGTTTACCTTTGATGATTTGGATATTCATCTTAGGCATAGATTTGGACCAAAACTACTGAGGGTTATCAGAATAGATAGGGGTTCTAATCCTTTCTTCTATAAGATGTATGTTAGTAGGGATTACTAGTTCAGGTGTTTGGGTCATTAAACTAGGGAATTACTCAGTGGCATAAATAAGATGAGGAATTTTGAGCCTTTCATTATATATGGTAAACATGATACTCTTGGTATTGGATCCATAGGGAGAGTATCTATCTATAAAAGCATTGCTTAGTAGTATATCTACAGGCATTTTATCTAAAGCAAAGAAATCACATTGGAAGATTTTGTCTTGGATCTGAAGGGTTTTTTGGTATTTATACTTATTGAAAATGAAGCTATTCCCTTGGACATCTAAGATCTTATAAGCTAAGGATTCATCCAATGTCTTCCAATTATAAATGATTTGTGATTTAGCAAAGGAGAGAGAAGCTCCAGTATCAATCTAGGCATCTACTAGTCTACCATTAATTTCTAGAGTTATAAATTGGGCAAACTTTCCATTAATTATCTATGTTAGATAGGTTTGTTGTTGAATTTATAAAGGAGGAATGCTTGTACATACTATTTTGTCTCCTTAGATCTTGAATAGGAGTTTTTTTCAAGGTAGGTGTCTTCTACTTCTTGATCTTCTTCTTCTTCTTGGAGATTATTACATTCAATGGGGTAGTAATCTTGGTCTGAGTAGAAAGAGATTTCTACTTCTTCATCCTTTTCTTCCTTTTCTATGGGTAGTATGACATCCCACTGTGGCTCTATAACTGGTGTTAGAATTTCTCTTGGAAGATCTGTGTTGGTAAACTTATTCTTGATCCAAGAGGCGTTGGGCTTGAATGAGCTCTAGAATTACAAAGGAGGATGTTGAGGCCTTTGCAATGTTGGAGGTATCCATGGAATTTATGGTTGTCTCCCTTTGGTTGATCCTTCTCTTCTAGAGTATCCTCTAGTCTGTGGTCTTGTGTCTCATTGTTGTACCTCGTGATGATGGTGAGACTAATTACCATATGCTTCATATGCCAGTTGTGAATTATGATGGTGCCAAGGTCAATACCAAGGTCATTGCATGTTGGTGAGTAGTTATTCCAAGTCATCAGCTAATGACTTGAGAGCATCTGCATCATCATTTTCTTCAAAGTCATCTTTGAGGAGATCATCTAGAATTGGTTCATAAATGTCATCCTGTAGGTAGAGATATTCATCATAATCAATGATATCCCCAATTGCTACTGTGTCAGAGGTGAAAATAGCTTTGACTATAGGATTTTTTCAATAGCACTGAGGAGCAATATGGCCAAGTTTGTGATAAATGTATCAAATAGGCTATTTGGATAGAAGACAGGCAATGTGATTTTTTGAGAAAACGGTGAGGAGGAGCATAAGAGTGATTGTAAGGAAAAGAGCAATACTTGAAAGAGAGACATGTGCAACATTGCATGCATTATTTATGGGATTGTACAAATGGGTAGTAGCTAAAAGGTGTTGTTTTTGGAAAGAGTGAATTGATCTAAGAGGCTTGATGCTTGGTGAGATTTTGGGTAGATTTAGTCTATGAAACTAATTACATGGCCTGTTGTCTGGCAAAATCTATGACATTAGAGAGGGATAAATCCTCAATTGTTAGGCCTTTGAGATCAATATATGAGATGAATTTATCAATGAGATTATAAGGCAAAGCATGTAGAAATTTGATCTTGATTTTAGTAGATCCAAAGCTTCAATATTCATATACTAATTCTCTAAATTGCTTAGCAAATGCATCAAACTACTTTAAATCAAAAAGCTCCATCTTAAGTAACCATTTCTTGGGTTCCATTTATCTATTTCTGACTGGAAGAGTAAATTCATTGATTTATAAATGAAATAAGTGAGCTAAAGGATTAGGTTGATGATGGACACGTGCATTTTGTTGGTCTTCTCTCATTGAATCCCACCATTTTGTAATAATTCCCCAAAAAAAATTATGAGGCAAATATAGTGGTACCAAGTAGATCTAAATGAGAGTTTACTTATATGACACTTATGGAGTTACACTAGGCAGAAATCTCATTTAATGGATTTAATAGATCATCAATATTGAGGTACCATAGTTGTAGCTGGACATGTGTCCTTTGCATCAATGATGTACTGGGGTGTTTTTTTATGAGGTTTGAAACTAGAACCAAAATTAATATACATACACACACATATATATACATATATATAGAAATATATATATATATATATATATATATATATATATATATATATATATATACATATATATATACATATATATATAGATATAGATATATATACATGTATATATAGACATATATATATAATATTTGTATATGTATATTACAACCCATATATGAATTTAAATAGATCATTTTAGTGAAAAACTAGTGCAAAAATCTAAATCAACTATTACAAATAGAATAAGAATCATTTTTGGTGAAAAAATAATGAAAAACTTGTGTAAAGCTTGATCAAAATAATTGATTATGTTTATCATCCAATCCATTCTATAAGATAATAAACTATTAAATGTATGAATGTGTGTGTGTGTGTGTGTGTGTGTGTGTGTGTGTGTGTCTACACACACACACACACATATATATATACATATATATATATATACATATATATATATATACATATATATATATATATATATATGTA
>JARHVA010006215.1:0-25000 GCA_037957365.1 Torreya grandis
AAGGCATTCCAAGACATTTGGATGGGTTCAAAAGAGTAGGTTTCCATCTTAGCCTAAATGTGTGAGTACCATGCTCAAACATTTTCTTAACGGGGTGTATTATGTAGGAGCATTCGAGTCTACGTGTAATCTTGCATCAACCGAAAACATGAGTAGTTAATAATAAATTTTGGTGTGTTATTTTGTTTCTCTGATAGTCTATGACATATTTTAAAGCATCGATATTCTTATTTAGTTACCATAAGTTCTAGTTCATCATTGTGTAGACTATGTGATGAATCTCAAGTCATTGAAAAGCTTATGATAAAATATAATTTTTTTCTTAAAATGATATGAGAATCATAGTACAAAGGTTTTCATAGTAAATGGTGGCTACAAAGTCCTGT
Source organism: Torreya grandis (assembly GCA_037957365.1). Lineage (NCBI taxonomy): Eukaryota > Viridiplantae > Streptophyta > Pinopsida > Cupressales > Taxaceae > Torreya > Torreya grandis. Next base: position 387 of record JARHVA010006215.1, read on the forward strand.
GATCTTGTGAAACTTTATTTGAGCTCAATACTAGTCATTTAGACACTTTTCACTAATAAATGGTAGCACATTGGGGTGAACCTTATGAAAACATTAGGAACTTATTAAGCATTTAATAATGATAATATATAGTAATGTGTTACAATCATTTAATGATTGTGTTTCTTAGTGATGCATTGCAAGTACTTGTGTGTGTTTAATATTTGTAATGCATCTTGATGAGTTAAAAATATTTAATATTTTTGGCCTTAGCAGGTTGAAAAATAATTAATGTAAATGGGTGGATAGTGTATCTATATAAACACATCATTTTCATTTGAATAAGATTCAATTTTAGATTTAGAAATTGATCAAGAACGGTTGCAATGAGTACTGCAATAGAGATATATACATATATCCAAGAGGGTCTATTAGATACGAGTCACTTGACTAACACTGTGGTGTTAATTTATTATTTATAAATCTATGGGTATTTATGGGATTGTATTATGTGTAAAACATTATATCATTGGTGATCGATCTAATGTTGTGTAATCTCACTTTAAAGCAATAAAAATCTATTATTATTTTTGTATTTGTGTCATGTAATTGTGTTGTGCAGTATAATACATCTTTTAATGGGGACTCCTAACATCAACAACATCAAATATTGACTTGCATTTCACTAGGAATCGGGTGAGGAATTCCAGTTGGGAATTATTGGAGGCCTAATTTATTTTTGATTAGAAAGCATAATTCAAGTAATATTAAAATGATGAATTGATTAGATGAAGTTAGATCCTTCATACGTGAGAGTAGTTTAAATTTGGCGGCCCATCAACAGTTTTTATTGGTAGCTATCAATTAAATAGTGACCTTTAGATGTTATGCTCCTACTATTCATATTAGTAAAAATCCGAGTGTAAATATATATTCATCTAAATTTCTATTTTTCAAATTAAACATCCCGTGTAATTTCTGAAAGCCTCCGTTAAATTTCCGTTAATATATAGTATTGTGTTCAGAAACTGGTGATTATATTTTACAGTGAATTTTTAGAAAAATGGTCATATAAACATCAAATCTAGAACCTGAATATCCCAAATTTGTCATCAAAAAAATAGTGACAAGACAGAGCTGCTACTGCAAACGATAATATTATGCAATGTGGATCAATATAACATTGATCTCCTAACATGTCTTCCATCGCATCACTCTGTACTTCCAACATATCTTGACAATGTTGTATAACTCGATTGTCGTCGTTACTCATCTTACCCTACTCCATTGCTCTTTGTAGAATCAGTAGACCTTCTCTTGCATTCACCTCACAAACCATCATGTCCTCCAACTGTTACTCACCCCACTTAACTGCGAATTCGTGTCCACAACTCTGCATCTAACCAGAATATATCATGCACCTAACCATAGAGGCAACCCATTGTGAGTAGGTAAAATGGACCCAAACCGTCATCTGAAATAATTTTCGCAACCCCAATTATTCTTATGCACTTCCATAGATCTCCAACTATAAAGATCCACAACTTGATTTGTTCGTATGTTTTATGAGAATCCAACTAAGCCTCAGGTTGGCCGACAATATGTCTCTCTCAACATATTCCTCTCCCTTAATATGATTAGTTGAAAAAAAAAAGGAGCTTACGATAATCAGAAATATCACAAGGAAGTTCAATTGCCATTGAGAAGGTATTGGACGAACAGCAATCAATGATATCTTCTACAACTGGAATTTACCTCTCGACTTTATAGTAGATTTTCTTAATTGTTGTATTGAATAGATGGCATTTAAGTGGCACATTTTCCCTCTATTCATATAAATGCCTTGTTCATTTTGAAATTAAAATTTCAACAACGAATCCTGTATCTGGCTCATGACTTACGCGAGAGAGATGATCAGATCTAAATATACCCTCACTGAAGTCTTATAGATCCAAAATAAAAATTGAACTGCGTACCCCAAACTATGTTGGAAAAACTAAAAACATTACTGTCAACATACGTTATGTTACCGACCTCACCGATAAACTCCTAAAATTAGTAACCAATCACATTTGAAAAGTTGTGGTCTTTGTTAGGAAGCCATCCCCACCACATGTCGTGCGGTATGTGGGGGGACGAAGATCCTCTAAATAGGGAAGTAGCATGAGGCCCTTTTTAGGAGAGCGACAAGGTTTCCTAGGTCATCTAAAGTAATTTTTGGGTTTACCAAATGGATTTCGACTCAATTGAGATGTAGAGTTTTGATGCAATAAGAGGAGTGAGAATAAGAGGGGAGACCAATTCAAGTAGAAATCTTTCAACTATAAGTTTTTGATAATTTAAGAAAAAAAATTAGAATAGTTAAATTGTTTACTTTTAGGTTGTTGTTGTAATATATTATTTGATGATTATTATATGTTCGATATTTTTAATGATGTAATGTTATTATTGTCTCTTATTTTTTATGATACAAAATATGTATGTTTTTTTTTTTTTCCATTTTTTTTAAGGCTTGGTCAACTTATTAGTTTCACACTTAAGATGATCAAAATTAGTCTTTAGCTAAAACATCAACTTTTTAACCTCTTCCACCTTCTTTCCACTTTTATGTTACCAATTCATGAGGTACAATGATGCACTTGGTTAAGATTGATTAGTTTGACTGGGCAACTAAAAAAATGGGTCCTACATTCTGATGCAGAGCATTGACTGCTATCAGTTTGTGGAGCATTAACATCGCCATCCTTGCCGTAATATGGTTGTAACCGATCAGTTATTTTAGGACTATTTCTTACTTTTTTTAGTCTTCTGTTTGAGCTTTTTTGGGTTGACAGTTGACAGTTGTCTCCTATTGGTTTGGGGAGTTAGTTGCTAGGAGTCTTTTAAGTTGTGGGTCTTAGGAAGTTACAGAGAGGTTAATTCTAGAAAAAAGATGGGGAAATAGAGGAATTAGGGACAGAATCTGGGAAACTCTGAGCTGTGTTTTTTCTATAGGCAGTTATATTTTATGACTGTAATTTGGTAGGAATAGAGATCAATAAAATAGTGTTGATTTACTCTCAAGACCTTCTTATTGTCTACTTCTATTTTGGATTTTGGAATTTTTCTATTGTTTCTGAGTATAATTGTAGGTTCAATCTTCGGATCTGCATCACATCCACTACTGTCCATCTTTATTTCTAGGTGTCTAAATAATTTATATTATCTTAACTTTATATGTTGGGTTGTTCCTAAATATATTAAGAATTTTGATATATACAGTTAAAATTTGAAAGCATTTTTGTTAAGAGAATGGATTTTATCACATTTATTCATAATGTACCTGAATATATTCAAAGTTTTGACATGTGTGCTTCCACATTCTAGTTGTGGAAGCATCTTTAGGGCAACCATTATGGAGTTGGCTTTAAACCAGCCAATGGAAATTCCTTAAATTCCCCTTGTGACCTTTATAACAAATCTATTTTATGCATTTATTGTAACCATAATATTCCTTCAGGGGATATACACCTTAAATTATATTTCTTTTTTTGTGTGAATGCCATTCTATATTTGGTTCATTGAATACCAATTAAGCTAGGGTGCATGCCAATCAATATCTAGTTTAATATTCAACACACACAAATTTAGTGGGGGTATGTTTTGGAAACATGTCATCCAGATTAGTACTTACTTCAGTTTTCAAATTTCTCCATATATAGCGAGGGCATGCTTTGGAATCATGTTCTTCACATTTGCACAGTTTTATAATGGGATACAACATAGTTATATAATTCAAATTCACTATTGTGGCGGAATTCAATACATTGGTACCATTGTTACACATCGTTTTAGTATGAGAAATATTTAAAGTTCATATGCTATGCAATGTGTGCCTAATATTTCAAAACACTCACAAAGACTTCCATCACCCACTAGGATGGACTTTTACAGACTATATTTAGCCAATCTACTATAGTAGTTGGTTTGCTTTTGATATGGTTGATGTGATTAAATCACTCAATCTTGCCAAGATCTTAGGTTGGACTTGATTGTATCATCCATCCTTGCCAATTTGATAGTATGAGTTAACTTTTTTCACTCCTGCTCTCTAGGTTATAAGAATGATTGGGTTGCATGATTGAGTTAATTTCAACTGTTGGGTAGTAAGTCACATTTACTCCAAGGTTGGGGGCATGTGCCTATCAATATCTCCTTCTATCTATCTCCTTGTTGAGGGTATATTAGAGACATTTGGTCCTTCACATGTCAAGAAGAGAATTTATCCCTATAATGAGTAATGCAACACCCTTGGTTCTATATCTATGGTGATGAGGCACAATTTATTTGGAGGTAATGAGTAACAAGAGTTATTATGTTAGGGGTAATTTTAGGAACAATCAATTTTTTATGTTGATATGGCCCACACCGTATGTCTATATGTCACATTTTGTATATGTAAATTATGATCTAGATTGTATCTTGATATGGCCTATTTTTATGTCATTATGACATAATTTGGAAACACATATAAATTATATGACATAATTTGGATACACATACATACTATTTGACATGACATAATTTAGATACACATACATACTATTTGACATACATATTATAAAATTTTATCATCCTTGAGTATAGAAACATAATAAACTTTAAGAGAGCATTACAGGAGAACCAATGAGGGGTAAAGACAAATTATCAACTCCTATAGATACATAGCTAAGTACTCTGAGCACTCCCTAGTGGATTCTCTCCCACTCAGGATGAGGGAGACATAGTGGTGTATTTTATCTCATATCCAAATGTATGGTAAGGACCACGTTGGCCATTGGGTTACTTATCTTTTAACTCACTAGCCCAATAGATGAACTATCTTTATGGATGCACCTAGATGGGCCTATAAATGTTTGAATGATAACTTTTCACTCTATTTTTGGCCCTAAGATTGAGAGTATTAGGAGGATGAATTCATCCCTGAAGAGAATCTTCTCATCTTTAAGTGTAGAAATAGAGTGAATTTTAGGCAAGCATTTTAGAAGAACTATGAGAGGTAAAGATGAACTACCAACTTCTACAATGACACTGGAAAGTCCTCTGAACACTTCATAGAGGATTATCTCCTAATCTAGATGATGGAAACACAGTGGCACATTTTCACTAATAGATAAATGTCTCTTAAGGGACTAAAATTTAGTGAGTGGGAGGTGTATATTTTAACTCGCTAACCCAATCAATGAACCATCTTAACAAACACATCTATATAGGCATATAAATGTTAGAATGGCCCCTATCTACTCCAAAATTTTATTTAGTATATTAAATAGAGGCAATGTATATGATATTTATGGATTATATATCACCATAGTCTTGCACACTTGGCAAACTCAGACCTTATTTGTTAAGTTCTTAGTTTTAGACCTTTCCCACTTTTGAAAATCTTGCATCTACTATATCTTGTACCCCTTGGCCTATCTTTTTGTCTAACCAGTCTTTGTTGATGAGCCAGACCTTCTATGTTTCTTATAATCCTTAAAACTAGTTTATCTTCCACCTCTACAAGTTTTGAACCTATACCTAGATTCTTGTTCCCTGAACACTAGCATTTGGGATAAACACCTATGTTAACGTAGGTTTCTTACTCTAACATAAGTCTCTAGTATCTTAAATTCATATAATTTTCAAATGAAATATTTCCTAATGGTAGGCCTATCTTATTTAATGTGATTTATTTCCTTATAGGAGTGATATAAATACAAAATAAACCCTCATTTATTCTTTCCCTAAAAACTTCGTACCTACTCACGGGGTAACCTAGAAAATATGGCATACACTTGAAAAGATTTAAGGCAATTTATCAAAACATTTAATAAATCACTCGATAAATCAAAACTTTCCTATGTTATCTTATTGTCATATCATTCATAGGGACAACACATACATAGGTCTAAAATATTGAATGAACAATCCCAAAGCTATAGTTGGCAAGTTACAAACAAGGTCATTATTGTACTTAATTTTCATATATTGTATGATTAACACATAATCCAACATATAGGGGAGAACTACATCTATCTAAAACCCTCTTTGTATTATTTGATATGTAGCTAATGTATGATAGAGGGGTCTTTAGGGTCAGTTTGACACTATATGCCCACTAACCCATTTTCACCCAAGGTCACTATGAAAATGGAGAATAAATATTTTAAAATTTCATAAGGAGTGGCATTTCATGACCCAGATCTAAATTCACTAAAGTGAAGGCAAATATAAACCTAGAATAATATAGGTGGTTTCATCCTTTTCTAGTAGGTATTATGTATAGGACACTTGCACCATGATCAAATAGTAACATCGATGTAAGCTTCCAAGGTTATCACTAATGACTATGACTCCAGAGGTACTCAATTTAAAGTATGGTGACTATTCCAAAATCTTCTTCTAGTCTTCTTCCTGCCTATTCTAAATCTATAACTGTGTCATCATGAGAACCAACTAAATACATTACTTCATTATCATTTCTATATTTATAATAGTTATACTTACTATTTTTAGCTTATCTCAGTTTAATGTTTTCAATATATGTTATATCTAACTTTAGTTTTCATTGGCCTACTATAGAGATAATTTATCACCCTTATACCTTAAGATGTATCTATCCCCTTTTATCATACATAACTCCAATATAGAAAATTTAAGTTTAAAAACTTCCAAATTATTTATCGATAACTTGTGTGATGAAATGAAAATATCTCCTCCTTTTATATTATATTACTTGAACTCTTGCTAAAGCTATATTGAAAGAGAAGTTTGTATTATTTACAATGATGTCATATGATGATTCCTTACTAGCTCATGCTTCATCTTGGTAAATTGTAATTGTTATATGGGCATGTTTTGAATAAACAAAAACATTATTTATGTTTTTAATGTGTTACAATTTATATGGATTTAATTTGAATTATTAAGGTATACTTCATGTTATGTTGTATGTGTTCACTTTGGATGAATTTAGATCCAATCCACTTGAAACTCCATAAAAATGGAAACATAATATATTTGATTATCCTTCAAATCCATAAGAATCATTTAGGTATAGATTGCAATTATTCTCCATGTTAAATTATTTTCTTCAAGTAACAAATATAACTGGCTAGAGGGATTACTTCCTCATTAAAAAAAGATTGGTATATCTACGTAGGGGAACTCTAGGGTACATGATTAGAAGAAAGGCCTTATTAGATGGATTAATAAAGTAATGGATCTACCTCCTTGGCCTCAACCTATGTCTTGTTACCAGTTGGAGTACATAACTTGATGATTCTAGAAAATCAATACATTACCTTAGTATTGGTTACATCTAATTTGGTGTTTTATAGAAACAATGATATGGATGGAAATTTTTGTGTTAATCTGATCTTATATTTTTTTACTATAGAAATATGTTTATTCCTTTTAAGCTACAAGTATTGATACAATATTATATACCATGTGGATAATGGGTTATGTTGTTCTAATAGTATTCTTACATGTTCTCAACTAAGTTTTTTACATGGTAATTTTCATTGATTTTTATTTGACTGTAATTTTGTTTTATACTTGAATGTTATAGTCATAGTATGTTATCTTCTTTGTGCTTGTCAATGCCTTGGAAAAGGAATAATTAAATATATATATAAATTCAAACTTTCTATTTATGATTAATGAGGGAATTTAATGAGATATGACTCCCTTATCTTAATTTAGTAAACCAGTGAGTCTATTCAGTCTTCTTACCATAAAGAAAAAGCTTTAAGGTAAAGAGTTAACCTAATGTTGGTGAACTTCAAGACGCACCTTTATATCGAATAAACCTAGACCTTGATAGGAATTGAAGAATTCATTAGTCTATATTATAATTGATTCGAAGGTGGTTATGATTTTATATACGTAAATACATTTTCATGCCTCATTGAGTAACTGTAGACTAAGAACATGATCTTATTTAGTAAACTAGTTCTTCCTATAATTTAATGCTTTATGAATCCCTAACCATTTATTAAATAGGAGTGATTATTTTACACCTGTCAACAAATACTTACGAAATGTTAGTTAATTATATTTTGTTTATTGATACATAAACATATTTGGTATTTCTATGGAGATGATGTTAATCATTTTGAATTGCGATAAATTGATCTTAATTGAAATTAGATTCTAAACATTGTTATAGAATTTTTTTAAACCAAGTTCTATCATATTTGATGATTAAATTTTATTATGTACCTAGGGATATAATATATTAATGTATTTGGGTTAATGGAGATGCCAACATGTGTCATGCATCCCCATTAGTTAATTATATGGGTCTAATATATTAAGATAAATGAGTAACTTGTAGAATTAATGCATTGGATAATGGTTGGTATTGGGAGATTACCCATCCATTTTTAGCTATATAGAGGTATATATAAAGGATTTGAATATCATTATAAATCAATCAATCAAGTAAGTGTCAAGTATTCTATTTGGTAGAAGTATATTGTAGGTTGTCTCATTGAAGTGTCATTGTAGAATAGGGATTAGTGGGGAAATCACTAAGACTATGATTGGAACAATAACTACTATGGTCATGCTTAGAATCAGAGTAGCATAGAAAAATATGGTACATGAAATAAAAGGAAAAATAATTGTGCATGGACACCAAGGTGTTATGATTATGATCATGAATGGAATCAGATTATCACAATGGAATTTTGAAACAAGGTTGGATATCTATCACCTGCCAAGATCATATATGAATGGTTAGATGATCAAGATTGGAGACAAGTGTGCAATGATTTGAAGAACACTCATTATTATTTTTATTTATATTTTTCAATGATGAAACATGTTAGTAAGGGAAGGAATACTATGTACCTATAGAATATTATGTACCTATAGATATGTTATATTAATGTAGATAAGTTTATGGAGATGCTGACATATGGCATACATCACCCTTAGTTAGCTATATGTGTTGAATATATTAAGATAAATGAATAAATTATGGAATTGGTGCATTGGATAATGGTCATCCTACATTAGAATTGGGAGATTATCCATCTATTTTTAGTTATATAGATGTCTATATAAAGGAGGTGAATATCATTGTAAATAAATCAATTAAGTGTTGAGTATTATATTTTGTATAAGGATATTGGAGGTTGTCCCCTTGAAGTGGGGTTGTGGAGTTATTCCTTCTTAAAGAAGTATTGTATGGTGTTACACTACTATAAGGGTATTATATATTCATTTATCCTAATGTATTAGACCCATATAATTAAATAAGGGAGATATGTGCCACATTTTGGCATCTCCATCATCCCATATACATTAACATATAACATCCCTAGGTACATAGAAACTTCTCTCCCTTAAGAGTTTTTATATTATCATTTCCCATGAACTTTGATATGAGACAAAATGTTTAGTTGTGTTTTTAGGCATGTGTTATGGGGATGTGTCACATATAAATTTTTTATGTTTTTAAAATGTGCATAAGTGGGTTTGTGATTTTAATAAGGATAGTGTGCAAGTGATGGAAGAGTAGTGTGGATCCGGATGGCTAGGATGAAGATTTCATTAAAATTTAAGGTGGAAGCTGACATAAATGATGAGAGGAAAATTATGTGGATCAAAACTAATTTTATGAAGATAAAGAAAAGGAATGTTCCCTATAAAAATAAAACATTATAAAACTTTGAGGAAGCTTTAGAGAAGAAGAGATTTGTAATGTGTGTTTTGAAAGACATGGAGGTAGAAGACATGTGATTGAGCACACATAATGCAGATGTTGAGGAAGGAAATCTTCCATTTTTAGAAGTTGATATAGATTTGGAGTACAAAAATCATGTGCATGTGATGGTAGTTTATGGAGATCCCCTGTTCAAATAGGGAGATGATGAAGACCAACATTTACTTATAAAAGAGATGAAGCTAATTAAATGGATGTTTGATAACCTAAATGTAGATAGCAGTTGGAGCACATAAGTGGATGTAGGGAGTGAAAATGTGAATGCAAATTTTAAATTCATCATATGTATTGAAGTGATATAAGTGGAGGCTATCATAGTGGGGGAGTGGAAGAGTGGATGGTGCAACACAGATAGAAGAGGTCAACTCAAGTGAAGTGGGGATAATGATGATATCATCTACCTAATTTGTATGATGATATACCATATATTCTAACATTATATTATTACAAACTTCAAGTTTTGGTAACTTGTAAGTTCAAGCTATACATGTAAATGATTGAATGGAAAATTGACAAGATTTTTGGAGTAATTATGTTTTTTTATAAATATTTTATAATTATCTAAATTAATTGATTTCATTTTTATTATTAGATATATTTTAATTTTTTAATATTTTATAGGTAATTTAGAAAATGGTTTATACACCTAATAAATTATTTCATGAATATTTCCACCAATAATTGGATACAATGTTGTTTGAGCATAAAAATTGATAGATTAAGGTAATTCAAAGAGAGTTTGGCAGATCTAACTACAATGTGAAGATAATTGAAGAATTTATGATATTTTTAGTTAAGAGGATGAGGAGGCATGTGTGGGTAAGAAAACATCATCAATTATATAATTTATTAAATATTAATAAGTTTTTAAAAAATTTATATATAAAAATCAAGAAATATATGTGGAAAATATAGACGAGGAAAGGCAAAGGCTATGGATTCCGTGATCAAATGAAGATTTTTGGGATAAAGTATATGATTTTTTTAAAAATAAACCAGAAAACATGATGCATATATAAAGACAAAATAATGACATGTCAATATTTATAAATATTTATATTGATTCATTAAAAAAATGTAAATTTTATAATTAATGGATGGATCAAAAGTATCTAAGACAAGGCCCAAAATGCCAGACTAAGTCAATGAAATTTGGTGACTTGTTGTTTGAGAAAAATGAACATAGATCATGTAAGACACATATCTGTAAATATTTTTTAATATATTATTTAGTTTATAATTTTTAGTTTCTAATTTAATTTAAAATTTACATTAATTATTACAAGAGAGGTGATAATGTTTAATGGACACCAAACAAGTTTGGGAGTAGCTAAAATCTATTATATGGAACACATGTGTTTAATGAGTGGGATCATTCTCTGGGGTCTCTATGAGTAAGACACTAGTCACTATTAACTTATGAAAAAATAGTGGACTAAATTATTTAATTTACAAGTATTGTAATTAACAATTTAATAAATTTTTATTCTTAAGTATTGAAATAATTTATTCATGGTTAAATAATCAAAATATGTTAGATAATGGTCATGTCTTTGAAGACTATGATAAAGATGATCTCAACTACAACACTCACATTCATATATAATGTGACATAGATGATAATATGATAGATGACAATAGTCAAGATATCATGATATATGATTATCATGATGATAACATGATATATGATGACCATGATGAACACTAGGGTATAGTTGATAGTCATAATTTTTTTAATTTATATTTTACAAAGACTAATTCATCATCATCATCATCATCATCAGCATCATCATCATCATCATCATCATCATCATCATCATCATCATCATCATCATCATCATCATCATCATCATCATCATCATCATCATCATCATCATCATCATCATCATCATCATCATCATCATCATCATCATCGTCGTCGTCGTCGTCGTCGTCATCATCATCATCATCATCATCATCATCATCATCATCATCATCATCATCATCATCATCATCATCATCATCATCATCATCATCATCATCAAATATATTATATAATATCCTCCTCCTAAGGTAGACGACGATGATTCTAATCCTTTTCATAATAATGTGGACACAAAGGATGGAGATATGATTTAACATAAAATTATACTAAACTAATAATGTCTCTCTAATTTTAGATATAATTATATATGTGAGTTTTTGAGGTAAATGCAAGGGTTTCATAAGTTTCTTGACCTCATGGTTACAAATCCATATCCTATAGGTATATAGGTATTTTTTTTGTAATGAAAATAAACATTGGGTTTGAATTATGTACATCTCATTGTTAATAAATATTAATTGAAAAATTCACTAGTTATTTCTCCTCATTTTCTCTATATGTTTCCTAACAACTGAATAGATGCATGCTTAGTTAGGAATGGTTACCTCATCAGAATTTATTTTCCTATGTTTTGGTCCTTGTTTGTGAATCTCAAAGGGGATAAGATGGTGTTTAATTTGATTTAAAGGATCTCGATCTAATATTATCTCTACCAATATCAAAATAAAATTATTGACCATGATTCAACTCTTTTTGAAATGGGTTTGAAATTAGGTCTTTTACATTTTTTAGGGAATAATTTTGAGGTTTGTATCTCCTAGTTCTCTCTAATTGTTTTTGAGTATTTATTCTATCCATTTATATTTTCTCTAGTTTTCAATATTTTTTTGGATTTTTGGATTAATAACTTTTAGTCTTTTCTTCTTAGGTATACTAGATCCTATGGTATGGTGCTTCTATAGCTTTTTGGCTTGTATTTTTTTGTTCTGATAAGTTATTTTGGGATCGCTCTTTATTATTGATTTTTGATATTGTAGGGAATATATATATATATATATATATATATATATATATATATATATATATATATATATTCCCTAAAATATCAAAAATCAATAAAAAAAAGCGATCCCAAAATAACTTATCAGAACAAAAAAATATTGTGTGTATGTGTGTGTAATTAAAAATAATATTAATATAATTATTTTTTAAATTAAAAGTAAAATCAAGGTTTCTGGAGGGACCTCACCCTATAATAATAGAGAAAAAAATATAGCATTAAAATCACAAGAAAAACACCTTATCAATGGAAAACAAATTTTTTCATAGAAAGGCTATAGATAAGCAACAAACCAACAAGACAACAAAAAAAAAACTAATTCCTTATAATAGCATCCCCTCTATGGGAGTAGAGGCTCATGTTCAATCGATATAAACTCTTCTTAACATAACATTTCTACTTTTTCATAGTTACAATAGTCCATTCACAACCCTCCTCAAAATCTCAATGGATGGAAATGACTATTTCAATTGAACTAATGGGTTGAGATCTCATTAAAGGAAAATGAGTTGCTAAGCCTCTATTTGGCCATTTTGTTCGACTTTTTTATGCATGGTGGTGATCAAACTGGGATGATAGTGCCATTGTTGCCTAGGAGGGGAGTTATCATATGTTTGGCTTTACCAAATGTTACTTAAAATGGGTGGGTGGCTCTGTGTTTGACGTCGGGAGAGCCCTCTTCTTGGGTTTCTTTTCCACTCAAAGATGATTTGCTATCTCTTCCTTATGATGTTGTTGTGTGCACTTGATGTTTCACAATTGTTAATGTATCTTGTAATTATATTTTGTGAGACTCTTCGTTTCTATGTATATTTTAAATATTAATATAATTTAAATACCTTAATATATAATCATATCTTTTGTTGGTGTTAATTTTAATCCACGAATAACAATTGAGCACCTTTTATATTATAAACCATCCTTACACTTTATACTTTTTTATTAATAAATATACCTTTACTTTTATAATAAAATAAAAACTAGATAAACATAACATCTATTATACATTGTTTTAATCAAGTGTATTTTATCCTTAGGTTCTCTCTCTCTCTCTCTCTCTCTCTCTCTCTCTCTCTCTCTCTCTCTCTCTCTCTCTCTCTCTCTCTCTCTCTCTCTCTCTCTCTCTCTCTCTCTCTCTCTCTCGCACACACACACACACACACACACACACACACACACACACACACACGCACACGCACACGCACACACGCACACATGCACGCGCACGCACACATGCACGCGCACGCACACACACACACACAGATATATATATATATATATATATATATATATATATATATATATATATATATATATATATATATATATATATATATATATATATATATATATATATATATATATATATATATATAAGGTGTTTAAAATGGTCTCATAGTTGACATCAAATGCACGGCGTCTTACAACTCCACTTTACTATCAAACCGACATACAAACAAATTAGTTTTTATTTTATGTTTGGAAAATGGAAATTGAAGTTTGATTTATAAATTTTATAATCTTATCATTATGGAATTAAAGACACCAATTTAAGGAGAAACCATTAATAATTTAATTGAGATTTATCGCAAATTATAGGAATAGCCACATTCTAATTCCAATCCATTCACAATTGAACATGAACTTTAAAACTAATTTTCTACAAAACCTCGTTAAAAATTATCGTCTAAATTTTATTGTGTCTATTATTAAAACATAAATTTAACTTTAAATTTAAACTAAAATATTTAATTTTTAAAACTTTTGTTACAAAAATCGATATATATATATTTTAATCTTCAATATAAAAGAAAAATAATAAACATGCAACTACCATAAGAAAAAAAGTTTTGATAAATACTTTCTAGAAAAACATAACGGCTTCTCACACGTAAGACAACAAAATTGGCTACAACTTTACTAGACTTAAAATCAACGAGAAAGTTATGAAATCTAAGTCCCTTCAAGACGATCCACCATAACTCCCAGCGGCTACCATTAAAAAAATACTAAGTTTTGTGGCTTCTTCAATGAGTCATTCGACACAAATATATGACTTTTTACTTCAGCATTCTCAACGTAATATGCCAATTAAGTTGCATGACTTCGTGCTATAAATGTATTGGTTGATGAGTAGAAGCAGAATGTTTGGGTGAATTGGCGCTTAGAATATTTTGTCCTTCACTAAATTGACTTGCGCTTCACCGATAAATATACAAATAGTAGTACACCGTTAAATATACAAATGGTGCCAGAGAGAAAAATCAGAGTAAATATATATGATTTAAATTCATATTTTGAAATTAAACATCCTTTGTAATTTCTGAAAGCCTCCGGTTAATTATTCTATTGTGAGAAATAGTAAAAACGGTCATACATACAACAAATCTCGCCTCTCAATATCCTTATTTTGTCACAGAAAAAATAGCAACAAGACAGGGCTGCTAGTGCAATTGAGAATAGTATGCAAATTTCCCTCAGAAGACCCTCTCTTGCATTAACCTGACACCCTCTCATGCCGTCCAATTACATACTCACCCCACTTATCTGCAAATTTATGGCTGTAATTCTAAATCTCAGCAGAATATTACATACGGCGGACCTTAGAGGCAAATCATTATGAGCTGGCAGAATGGACCCAAACCGTAATCTGAAATAATTTTCAGAGCCCCATTTATGTTTCTGTACTTCCAAAGGTCTCCAACGAGAAGATTCACAGCATGCTTTGTTCTTCTGTTTATTAGAATCCAATTGAGCCTCATGTTGGCTGACAATATTTTGCTCTCAACATCTTCCTCTGTCAGAATGAATCATTTGTTGAAATCGAAAGGAGGGTACCATCAGAAATACTCCAAGGAAGATCTAATGCCAATAGGAAGATAGTGGAAGACCTCCAATCGATCGTATTATCTGCAGCTGTAATTTGCAACACAACATTAGAGTAAATTGCTTTGTTGTTGTTGTAAATATCCACAACTGATACAAAATCGGAGAGAGAAACTGTATCATGATAAACCTCATGATCCTCTCTCTCATCATCCTACACAGACGTATTAGGATTGAATTTTTTTTATCATAATCTTCCTTGGAATTCATAAAAAGCTGTTTGGAAACATTGATGAGGGGAAAACAGTTCGCATAAAGCTTTTTGAATCCGCCCAAGGAAGATATCAATCTTTAAACGCCCTCGTCTCGAGTGGAAGGCCAAAGAGAGCGGCACACATCTTCCCACAGAGGTTCTTCGTCTGCTATGGAGCAGAAATCAGAGCAGCAGAATCCTGCTTTCGCAAGTGTGATCCCATCCACTCTCCTCAAAATCGCTGAAACTATATCACTGCTTAACCACATTCCACTCACCATATCTTACCGATTAAATGAAATTTAACGGGCGCATTTGCCGTCTATTTAACAGCTAAGATTGGCATTATCACATCACCTTTGCGAGGCAGAAACATGATTAATTACAGGTATTTCAGTACCCAAATGAATTGTTGGGATGCCCCACTGGCTATATCTATATCAGTCATTAGCTAGATATGAACGGATCTCGATATATTTAATTTCTTTAATATAAATAAGAAAATATGCATGGAAAAAACATATAATTATATATATTTTTAAAGCCAACTTTGAGTATACAATTAAAACCAAAAATGTAATGTAGAATAGTATCAAGGTTTTGTTTTTATTTGTATACACCCCATTTATTAGTGCACAACAAATTTTCAAGACCAACTTAATTCATAATTGTTGCATCTGCGTCCAATCCAATAAGAAAGGTATTAGCAGCACTTATTTATAATTGAGTAATAAAATACATATAAATGTAAATGTTGTATTAATAGTTATAAAAAGTTTTAAATAACATTTAAATATTCAAGGTCAAAAATAAAATAAAATACAAATTAAATATTCTTAAGATCTTAGTCTTGTAAATATATATATATATATAAATGAACATATACATAGATATAGATAAGTTACAACTACAAGTTTTAGTGAAATATATTGACCAATTTTTTCAAAACAACTTAATGATTTAGCAGAAATGTGGGATTTGGAGTGGACTTTGGGTATCTATTATCTTATTTGTCCACAGTCCATTCACTTTTCTAAGTTTAAATTACCAAATTATCAATCTCGACTCTCACTATAAATTACTATTATAAATATATAAAACCAATCTCCATCATAGTTTAGTGTAATTACTAAATTAAAAAATTACCAAATTACCAAATTAAAATTGTTTATAATCATTGATACAATGTTTTACATTTATATATTTATTATTAGACTATGAACAGGTACTGCTAATGCCTTTCTTGTTGAATTAGTACTACAAATATATAAAACCAATCTTACTATAATTACGAATTTTAATCTCACTGCAATTACCAATTTAATCTCACTTTAAATTAGTTTTACAAATATATATAAGTATATTATTTAAAACTATTTATAATCATTAATACAATGTTTATATTTATATATGTTTTATTACTGGACTATGAACAAGTACCACTAATGCCCTTCTTGTTGAATTTGTATTATAAATATATAAGTCACAACAATTATAATTTATAGCATC
Source organism: Torreya grandis (assembly GCA_037957365.1). NCBI lineage: Eukaryota > Viridiplantae > Streptophyta > Pinopsida > Cupressales > Taxaceae > Torreya > Torreya grandis. The sequence goes on from JARHVA010006215.1 coordinate 17,578, forward strand.
TTACTTTATACAAATTAAATGTACTTCTATTTTTCAAGAATGAGCTAAAAAAATATTTTAAATCATAAAAATTGGTTGAATAAAATCTAACTATGTAATGTTACACTTACAATATGAACTTGAATATTCATAAACCTCCATATCTGGCAGGTTCATTTCACAGTGATTCCTCCATATGCCAAGGCCCAATCCATATACCTACTGAGCTCATCCATTAGTGGGTATCCCTACCCATCCCAACCATCAGTTGGAGATGGAAGTAGGATTGTGGTATTCAACTTGGCACATAAAATTAAAACAAAAAATGTGATGCAGAATAACATCATACTTTTATTTTTACATGTATACACCACCTTTGTCAGTGCACAACAAACTTCAAAGACCAACCTTGTCATTATTACTACATCTGCACCCAATCTAATAGGAAGGGTGTTAGTAGTACCAGTTCATAGTCCAATTACATACATACATACATACATACATACATACATACATACATTATTAATGATTATAAATAGTTTTAATTAATATTAAAATCAATTCCAATCAAATTTTACTTTACTTACGGAATGTTGGTCACTAAAAGTATGAGTTCTATAGAAGCTTGGATTCAAGTTTGTTGGAGAAAAAATAAAATAAAAAATAATAAAATATATATTTATTTAACTTATACCATTGGTTTTAACATCTATTCAAAAATTTCTTTTTGATATTACAACTATTACTAAGTTTTTGTTTTATTTTATTCTTCTATTCCAAACTCTTGTAGTAATGGATCTATTGGTCTAGAGGAAGAGTCCTTCACACTTCTATATGATTCTTATCATCATAAATAGCATTCCAATCTACCTCATTTAGGGCATGAACTGCACAAAGAGAAAGAAACATTAACATATCTAATATTTAAAAAAAAGTCTAGATCGATCATCATTCTTTTTCTTATTTAAATTTGAAAACCCTCTTTAACATACTATCATGCTTATTGGAATAATAAGAATAGATTGTCATAGCTACAATAAACATGAAAACCCTTTAAACCATTTATGTTCACTTTCATAAATATCTCACGCTCCAAACATATGTTTTTGGGGTATTATTTATAAATATTAGAAATAAATTCATTCATCTCACTTAAATATTTTATAGTACCTACAATAGGTGAGTTCTCAACACTAAATGTTTCACATAAACATGTTCACCATATTTTTGTTTGATGACCTCTATCATCCACCTCATGATAATAATTATCAAGACTAAAAAACTTAGCAACATTAAATATAGATCAATTTGGGAATCTTGCATCTAAAGAGTCAATAACTTTGACTGTAAAACTTATTTTCTAATTCAATCCAATCATCTAGTGTCCTTGATCTTTGTCAGTTAGTTAAGCTCTCAAATTTCAATACATTTATATGTAATGTACCCATTCCATGTAAAAACTCAAGAGTTCCTCCTTATGCTCTATTTAAAAAATATGAAATATATATTATACCTACCTCAAATGTCTCTTTGAAATATCCAAAAAAGCACACTGATATTAATATCTAAGTCAGTCCTAATAGAAATAATGTCAACATGGTCATCTTGAAACTTTGTATTCAACTTATTTAACTCAATCAGCACATCTGCAAGTAAATGAATACAAAATTGTACTTAAAATTTTCTTGTCACATCATAAATTTTTAATCCTTCAACTCCCATTCTCTCAACAAAATAGGCATGAGTTTTGACAAGCCTTTCTATGACCTTTCCTCTAGAGAGCCACCTAATTTGATGAATTTGTAACACCTCTAACTAAATGATTTGAAATAACTCCATTAGATATCTTAATACTCCATGTCTTTTACCATATTTTTCAATACATGAATAAATTTTTTTGCAAATTTATGAATAAATTATATCTATAAAAAAAAAGATAAAGCATCATTTGTTGTTAATGTTTCTCGATGATATATACAATGAATATCTAATAATTAAGGAGCATCTCAACAAATCTTAGTAGATAAACCTTCATGAATACCCCACATAAAATAAGCCCCATCAAATCCAAATCTAACTAAATTCATCAAGGATAAATTCATCTCTGTTAAAAAACTTATCACGACATCATATATAGAATGAGTTGTTCCATCCTTTATTTTAAGGTGTATAAATTTTGTTGAATATTTAGCTCTTCCTTCATTTGTTAAATATCTAGTGTAAGATACCTAATGTTGTTCTATATTTTTATTATTACTTTCATAAACTAAAATTACATAAAATAGACTATGAAAATTCTTATCTTTTAATTTTTTTTCAATATAACTTCTTTGCATCTCGTAGAAACTATTTTACAAATGTGGTATTTGTATATGCAGAGTATTCATATGTTAGAGGCATGTGTGGAGTGCATTTATACCTGTTTAATTCACAAAGTAGATTAGAGTCTTCAAAAGGTAAATCATGTATGGTAACAAAATACATATTTTATATCACAAATATGATTCTCTCCTTCTCAACATCTACCATTAGTTCTACATGCTTAATAATTGGAATACTACTTCATTTTCTTTCTCTCTCCAAAATTTGGAATTAAAATTTATGAGGCTTTGATTCTACATGTATTCTTATATTGTTGAATTGAAGGGTGGTATTATCATTTTTTGAAAATGGATTCTCTCTCTTATATTTTATACACCAAAAACATTTATACTTTCAACACCATTGCAGTCTTTTCAACATAAACTCATGAAAATATTATTTTTTATTTGGAATTGAATGTTCTTTTCTATTCCTTTAATGCTTATTCCTCTTCTCAAATCTATTCTCCATGTGATTCATATTTTTGTTCTTGATGATGAACATCAAAGTCTTCATTTATGGACTGACATTATTGATTAAAATATTGAGATATGAAATACATTAGCAAGTGATAGTTTTTTTCTCCTTCTTAGGATGATCAATAGAAGCTATTTTCTCACAATTTATACCTACTCAATAAAAAATAAAAATAAAAATATAAAATATAAAATATGAAATATAAAATTAATAAGTCTCATATACCAGAGTGCAATATTAGGATTAGAATTAAGATTATGATTTAAATTTATTTACAAAGTCATTTATAATCTTAATAAAAAATATTTATATTTTAATGATTTATAATGATAAAGGTTTAAAATCATTTCCACAATTCAAAATGTTTTTCTTCTATAAGTGTTGGCTATTGAGAAATTTAGAATTTAAGTATAGAATGGCCATTTAAATATAGTAGTATAAATACGTTGATGTAATAAGTATACACTTTACTTTACAACAATAATAAATGAGTTGTATTGTTTCATTTTTATGAGAGCAATCTCCCTTTGAATTTGTGTGTGTGTGTGTGTGTGTGTGTGTGTGTGTGTGTGTGTGTGTGTGTGTGTGTGTGTGTGTAAGTAAGTAAGTAAGTAAGAACAATTTACTTTTTTACACTAAAGAAAGTGAATGGACAAATAAGTTAATAAGTAACAACTACCCACTCCCAGTCTCATCAAATTTCATTAATGACATTTGTGACATGAAATTCTTAGACCCATATTTCAGCGAAAATTTTATGTTTCTTTTTTTTTTAATTAATAAATAAGCTAATGCATTTTGCTAAAATTTTCTCTTCCACTATGCTAGTCAGTGCTGGTGGCCCAACTAAAGTGATAAATTTGTTTTAACACATTTTCCATTGCCAACTATCAATAATTAATAATGGTTGTGGACTAGTGGCTATTAGAAGTAGACTACGGAGATGCAACCATAGTGTTTTAGATGATAGGGATACTTTGTCTCTCACAAGTCACAAATTTACACACACACACACACACACACACACACACACACACACACACACACACACACACACACACACACACACACATCTATGTGTGTGTGTGCGCATGCGTGTGTGTGTGAATTTTTGACTTGTGAGAGACATATATCCCTAACTTCTAAAATCTTATGGCTACACTTCCACTCTGTGTGTGTCACACACATCTATGTGTGTGTGTGCGCATGCATGTGTGTGTGTTAATTTTTGACTTGTGAGAGACATATATCCCTAACTTCTAAAATCTTGTGGCTACACTTCCTCTCTCTCTCTCTCTCTCTCTCTCTCTCTCTCTCTCTCTCTCTCTCTCTCTCTCTCTCTCATCTCTCTCTCTCTCTCTCTCTCTCTCTCTCTCTCTCTTTGTGTGTGTGTGTGACTTCTGATGGACATAGTATCCATATATTATAAAATTATGTGTCTTGAACTCCAAAGGCCACTTCTAGTAGCCATTGACCCACCACTATTATTAATTGTTGGCATCTGGCTACAAGCAATGTATTAAAATAAATTTAATAAGTTAGTTGAGACATTAGCACCGACTGGCAAAGTCAAAGAGGAAATTAGTAATGATAATTGGAAATGACCATTGACAAGTTATAACTAAAAATTTTAGCAAGATGTGCTCACCAATTTTTTTAAAATAACTTAAATTTTTTTAGTGGAAATGTTCAAGACTGGGTATTCCATGTCACATAAATGCCATTAATAGAATTTTGTGTGATTAGGAGTGGGTAGTTGTTACTTGTTAACTTGTTTGTCCGTTCACCTTCTTGATTTTAAATCACCAATCTCAAATCTCATTGTAAATTAGTATTATAAATATATAACACCAATATCACTCTAATTACTAATTACACAGTAAATTTGTGTGTGTGTGTGTACACACACACACTTAAAATACTAATTGTATTATATTATATTTAAATTAAAACTCATTTATTGTTATTGTAAGGCAAAGTGTATAATTATTATATCAAATTATTAATGTTATTATATTTTGATGGTCATTTTTTAACTTAAATCCTAATGTTCTCAACAATCAACACTTCTATAAGAATAATATTTTGAAAAAAATTAAACCCTTATCATTATAAATTAATAAAACATAAAGTTTTTTTTTTTTTTTAATTTAGATTATAAATGATTTTGTAAATGATTTTAAATCTTAATCTTAATCCTAATATTTATATTACACTCTAGTATATGGGACTTATTAATTTTATACTTTTAATTTTTATTTTAATGTTTTCATTTAGTAGGTATAAATTGTGAGAAAATGGCTTCTATTAGTGTTTCTAAGAAAGATAAAAAAATTATCACTTTTTTGATGCATTTTATATCCCTCGAGATTCTAATTAATAATGACAATCTACAAATGAAGACTTTGATGTTCATCTACATGAAGAAAACTTTGAATTAGATGGAGAATATATTCTAGAAGTGGAAAAAACATCAAAGAAATAGAAAAAAATTCAAGTCCAAATTGAATAAAATATTTCCATGGGCTTATGATGTAAAATATAGTAATAGTGTTGAAAGGATAAAATGTTCTTGGTGTGTAAAATATAACACAGAAACTCCATTTACTAAAGACGGTAGTACCAACCTTCAAATCAATGGTTTAAGAATTCATGTAGAATTAGAGCCTCATAAATTTACTTTCCAACTTTTAGAGGGAGAAAATAAATGAATTAATATTCCAATTACCAAACATAAAGAACTAATGGTAGACACCGAGGAGAGAATCATATATGTGATAGAGAATATGTATTTTGTTTCCATACATGATTTATATTTAGAAGTCTATAAGTCAATTTATGACTTGATTAGGTATAAATGCACTCCACACATGCCTCTAATAGATGAATACTTTACATATACAAGTACCACATCTTAAAAATAGTTTATACAACTTGCAAAGAAGGTATATTGAATTTTTAAAAATGATGAGATGTTTTACAGTCCATTTTACTCAATTTTAATTGATAAAAGTATTGATTAGATTATAGAATATCATTTGACAATTTACATTACATATTTTACAAATTAAGGTAGAGGTAAATATGTAACAAAATTTATATGCCTCCTTTAAATAAAGGATGAAACAACTCAGTATATGTATGATGCCATAATAAGTCTTTTAACATAAATGAATTTATCCTTGATGAAGTTAGTTGGATTTGGATATGATGAAGATTATGTTATGAGGGGTATTTTTTAATGTTTATCAACTAACCTTCATTGAGATGATCTTCAATTAATAGATATTCATTTCATAGCTCATCGAGAAGCATTATCAGTAAATGATGCTTCATATTATTTTTTAAAGATACAATTTATTGAAAGTTTTAGAAATAAAATCTATTCATGAGTTGTAAAATCTAGTAAAATACATGTATCATTACGAGATCTAATTAATTCATTTCAAATCAGTCAGTATGAGATGTTATAAATTCATCAAATTAAGTGGCTCTCTAGAGGAAAGTCCATGAAAATGCTGGTCAAATTCATACCTATTTTGATGACAGAATGGGAGTTAGAGGATAAAAAATGTATGGATTGGTAATAATTTTTTAAGTACAATTTTACATCCATTTAATTATAGATGTGCTTATTGAGTTAAATAAGCTGAATACAAACTTTCAAGATGGCCATGTTGACATTAATTTCATTGAAACTACCTTAGATATTACTATTGACATGCTTCATAAGAGATTTTAAAGAGACATATTTGGGGTAGGTATAATATATATTTCATTTTTAAAAAATATAATACAAGGAGAAACTTTTGAGTTTTAAGATAGAGCAAGTAAAATACATATACATATATTGAGATTTGAGAGCTTCAATAATTCACAAAGATCAGGGCCTCTAGATAGTTATATTGAATTAAGAAAAAGTTTAATAGTGAAGGTTATTGACTCTCTCACAGTAAAGTTCATAGATTTAACTATATTTAATGTTGATAATTTTTTCAGTTCTCATAATTATTATGATGGGGTGGTTGATAGAGACCATCAAATAAAAAGATCGTTAACATGTTTATGTGAAAAATTTAATGTTTAGAACTTTCCTATTGTAGATACTATAAAATTTTTAGGTGAGATGGATGAATTTATTTCTAATATTTAAAAATCATACCTCAAAAACATATATTTAGAACATGAGATATTTGTGAATTTTTTTATATTGAATGCAGTTATGGTAAGATATTATTGTTATTTTGATAAGCATATAAGTATTTGAAAGAGGTTTCTCAAAAGTAAACAAGATAACTATTGATGATCGATCTAGACTTTCTTTGAAACATTGGATATGTTAATGTTTTTGTCTCTTTGTGCACCTCATACACTAGATTAGGGAGATTGGAATGTTATTTATGATGAATGGAAACATATAAAAGTGCAAATGCCTCTTCCTTTAGACTAATAGATCTATTACTACAATAGTTTGGAATAGAAGAATATAAAAACTAAAAACTTTAAAATAATTTTAGTATTAAAAAAAGTTTGAATAAAATTTGAAACCAGTGCTATAAGTTAAATCAAGATATATATTATTTTTGCATGATTTAATCATTCTCTA